>JAKUCM010002409.1:0-45911 GCA_023374145.1 Lepidium sativum | reverse complement strand
TTGTTGCTACAAGAATTCGACATGGAGATAGTCGATAAACCAGGGGTTGAAAACGGTGTTGCTGATCACTTATCAAGAATACAGGTTGAAGAAACCCTTCCAATGAACGATTCTATGCCTGAAGAGCAGCTGTTGAGTTTTTCCACCGAACACTCGACCGTGACACTCGAGCACCACCTGCTCGAGTGTCAAACCCACAGACAAAGAAGACGTTTTTCGATCGGATCGAAGTTTATGGGAACATGTTTACCATGGTATGCCGATTTGGTAAACTATTTGGTCGGAGGAGAGCTGCCTAAAACCTTGAATTATCATCAAAGAAAGAAACTTTTTAGGGATGTAAGGCAGTATTTTTGGGATGAGCCTTATCTCTACAAGCAAGGATCTGATGGACTATTCAGAAGATGTGTATCAGAAGAGGAAGTCAATGGAATTTTGGAACATTGTCATGGATCTACTTATGGAGGACACTTTGCTGCATTCAAAACAGCACAGAAAATCCTTCAATCCGGGTTATGGTGGCCATCAATTTTTAAAGACTGCCAAGAGTTCATATCCAGATGTGATTGCTGCCAAAGAATAGGCAGTATAAGCAAGAGGAATGAGATGCCGCAGAATCCGATCTTGGAGATAGAAGTGTTTGACTGTTGGGGAATCGATTTCATGGGACCATTTAAGCCTCCTTCTTTAGGAAACAGTTACATTTTGGTTGCTGTGGATTATGTCTCTAAATGGGTAGAAGCTATTGCAGCTCCTACAAACGATGCAAAGGTGGTACTTAAACTCTTCAAACACATTATATTTCCCAGATTTGGTGTGCCAAGAGTTGTGATTAGCGATGGAGGATCCCATTTTGTCAACAAGGTTTTCGAAAATTTACTTAGGAAACATGGGGTTAAACACAAAGTGGCAACTCCTTATCACCCTCAAACCAGCGGACAAGTTGAAGTCTCTAATAGACAAATCAAATCGATTTTGATGAAGATAGTTGGGCTGTCCAAACGTGATTGGGCCGCCAAATTGGATGATACTCTTTGGGCCTATAGGACTGCTTTCAAAACACCTATTGGCCGCACACCTTTTCAATTACTCTATGGAAAATCATGCCATTTACCAGTTGAGATAGAGTACAAATCGATTTGGGCAACCAAACTCTTGAATTTTGATATCAAGACAGCACAAGAGAAGAGGCATATGGACTTACATGAACTCGAAGAAATCAGACTCGAAGCATATGACAGCTCAAAAGCATACAAGGATCGAACAAAAGCAGCTCATGACAGAAAGATCCAGCGGAAAACAATCAAAGTTGGTGATCAAGTGCTACTCTTTAACTCAAGACTTAAGCTATTTCCGGGAAAGCTACGATCGAAGTGGTCTGGTCCGTTCAAAGTATTACAAGTTTTACCTTATGGAGCAGTCACTTTAGCCAATAGCAATGGAGAAGGATTCACTGTAAACGGTCATAGAGTAAAGCCTTACTTGGCAAAAAGCACGATTCCCGAGGGAACTTCGGTTCTGCTCGATGAACCACCTCCTCTCCAATAAAAAGGAGGAAAGTCGAGCTTGAGACTATAAACAAGCGCAGTTGGGAGGCAATCCCAAAGGTATCCTCTGTATATACATTCAATTTCTTTCTTTTCGCATATTTACTTACAAATTTGCTATTTTATCATATTTTCATACATCTATTTTAACTTACATGCACTTGGAAGGTCTTTTGGGTCTCTTTTGCAGGAAAATAGGGCCCACATAGGATATGTAGGGTCAAAACCGACAAGATGGGACAACACTCGACCACGCCTGGTCGAGTGTCCCACTCGAGCATCAGCCAGCTTTTGGCAGACTGACACTCGACCAAACCTGCTCGAGTGTCAGGCTCGAGCGTCCCGCCTTCATGCCCATTCACATACCTCCAAGCCTATAACTGCCAAAAGCTGAGAAAGGGGAGACATTTACTCCGAAAAATGGGTTAAATCTTTCTTTAATGCAATATCTTTTCCATTTAATTCAAAAAGATTTGATTTAATCCAAGTTCAAATTTTGAATTTGAAAAGGCTCCCCCTTGTTTTTTCTCCTCTATAAAAGGAGGAGGAGCCTCTCTCCTTCCATTCACACGAAATACATTCTCTCTCTAACATTTCTCTCTAAGTTGTTCTCTCTTTTACAGAAGCAAATCGTCCCTCTTTTTGTTCATCCACTACACTCGATCACCTCTGCTCGAGTGTCTTGTTCGAGTGTCCGAATACTTGCTCTTCCTCCGACCTACTTTCACCATGACAGACGGAAAATCCAACAAAGCCAATCTCCTCCGCCTCAGAGCCAAAAATAATGCTCGATCCAGAAGCAATCCTTTACAAGGAGAGTCTTCCATGGCCGCAAGCAGACCAGGCAGAAAAGAGAAGAGGAGGATGGAAGTGCAGTCTGAGAATGAGTCGGAAGAAAGAGAAGAATACATGGATGAAGACGAATTGGACCCAGACCTTGCTGCTGAAACACTCCGTGAAGATGGATATGGTGAAAGAGAGGCGGCAGAAGCAAGAAAGATAGTTCTTGCCGGAAAAAGAGAGAAAGAAATGAAGGAGAGGCATAATTCGGCAAGGGCACTAAGCGATCTGCGAAGGATGGATTTTTTAGGTACCCCGCTATCCATGCAAAGAAGCGCTAACCGCAATGGGGATAACAAGAGATGTGGATCTCATGTTGCAAAATTGCGGGCTGTCCACATTTGTGCAATATCCACAAAGAGCTTACAAAGAAGAGACTCTTCAGTTTTTAGCAACGGTTCAAATCGTTCTATACGATGCTGAAAACGAGAATCTCCAAGAAAAGCAAGGTGGCGGTTACATCTTCTTTGCAATAAGAGGAAGGGACTATCGAATGACATTTAAAGCACTTAGGGACCTCTTCGAGTTCCCGAAGGCCGAGTCCGAAAATTATGGACCCGATTTCGATAGAGCTGAGTTGGATGATGTGTGGAGGTCGATTGCATCAACAAGGAGCAGATTCTCATCCTCCCGATCTAAGGCATCACTGATCCGAAACCCGGCGTTGAGGTATTTTCGAACAATCCTAGCAAATACATTTTTCTCACGTTTTACTACTGGAACCATTAACCTAGGAGAAATGGAGATGTTGGTGACTGCTCTTAAAGACATTGTTGGTCAAAAGAGTGACGGATCCCCGATTATTGGAGATCGAAACAATGCTGGATTAACAATCCAGTTTGCCAACCAATTAGTCACATACCGAGATTGGGCAAGGGATAACAAAACTGGAGAACGTGATGGAAAGATCACAATTGGCGGACTTATCACATGCATTCTGGAAAGGTGCAATGTGCCAATCGATGAGACACAATGGGCTGACCCTCGATTCATGAACATCGATCATTTAAGGAGGAGTCAATTCTTGGCCACAATGGAAGTTCGAGGTAAGCTCCTTTACTCTTTCCATCATTTACTTAGACCAAATGCTTTTCTGCTCTTACCAAACAGGGAGTACACGACAATACGAATGGGGCGAAACACGGATTTCAACCCACCTCTCGAAGCCTTGTACGACCCCAATGAACCTCAGCAGAGTTCATCACCAACAAACAGCGATGAGGTGGATCCTGAGGCATATTGTTTTGAAGAATACACGATGCCACCTCGTCAAGGAGAACCAATCCGAGAAGCACACAAGCACATAGGCTTGTTGCAGAAAATGAACAAATGGTTGATGAAAAAGGTGAAGAAGCTGACTGCTAGCGACGAAGCTAGAAGGCAGGAAAACGATGATCTAAGTAGAAGAGTTGCAGCTCTAGAAAGGAACAGCGGACCACCACCACCACCACCAACTATTCGCCCAAGAAGAGCCTCCATATCCACGGATCGTGAAAGGCAACACCAACCAGCACCAGCTAGACGTTCCTCAGCTAACCCAGCAGCCTTCTCATACAGGAGACCATTTGATGCAGCAGGAGCAAGCTCGAGCCAACCGCTCGAGCACCAATCAGTCGAGCATTCCGAACACTCGACAGACACGCTCGAGCAAGCTGAGCTCGAGCGTCAAAGGCATAATGACTACTACATGGAGCTTATGCGAAATGTGGCATCCGATTACTGGAATCATTAAGAGGTACCAAAACCCCTTCCTTTCATTATAAATACCATTGCATATTTTTCAATTGACTTGCTTTTACATTTCTTTTACTTAGCTTGCTTTTGCATATTTTTCACTTGACTTGCTGGTCTAGAATCCTCTTTTAGACTTTTATACACACAAGGGACTGTGTGATTTAAGTTTGGGGGAGGGTTCTAGAGGATATTTGACTTTGTTTTCTGTGGTTCTTAGTTTTTATTCTTGCATTTGATCATATTGCATCACATCTAAGGCATAGAAAAACCAAAAAAAAATTGAAAAACTCGAAAATGCATAAGTCAAAAACAGAGTGTTCATATAGTTGCATTGCATTCATATAGGATTGAGTCTAGAGTTTCGGGAATCATCTTGCTAGATAGGTAGACTTGCTAGGTTGATTGGCTAGTAACCATAGTGAACTCTTAGACTTGCGTTTTTCCCTCTTGAACACTGATAGGTAGATCATTAACCTTTGAAACCAATACTTAGGTTGTGTCTCGAAAAGAACCTGATTTGTTACCTCATAATCGAATTTTATCTTCCAAATTAGGGGCTTGAGATACATTGCATAAGATCCTTCCTTAGGTTCAGCTAGCTAAGTAAAAAGAAAAGCATGAGGTGAATATAGAATCATCCTTCTCAAAACTCGGCTCAAAATATATGGTCTAAAATGAACGGGGATTGTGCGTAAACCCGTACCTTCTTGTGTTTCATCAATAAAACCATTTCGATATCGCCTAAAATGAACCGGGACTGTGCGTAAACCCGTACTTTTTCGCGTCTCATTGATAAAGCTAATACATCGATGCCTAAGGTGAACCGGGACTGTGCGTAAACCCGTACTTTTTCGTGCTTCATTGATAAGCTAAAGCCAATAAAAACGAGTAAAGAGTTGAGAAGTGATCTAAAATGCTTAAACCATTAGTGACTAGCTGAATTTGAGGAAGTTGTATCCCAAAGTCTTTGATTAATAGCCCCTTTTGCGGACTGCACTTGAAAGAAATGGGTTTCGAATCTGAATTTCTTAAGAGACCAACTAAGTGTTAGGGAATAATCGGTCTTGATGCTAAGCCTTGATGAAAGTAAATTGTGGTTCTTACAAAAGAATGAGGTTTCACTTGTGGGTTACAGTTTTTCGATTTTGGCAGGTCATTTGTTTAAGTAAGATGTTCCCATTGTTAGCAACTTCTCTTCCTTCTTAGTTCGATGCACATTTGCTTGAGGGCAAGCAAAGACTAAGTTTGGGGGAGTTGATGTGTCTGCATTTTACCACATTTTAGGACCATTATTTAGCATGTTTTGCATTCATACTTGCATCATTATCATTGTTTTAGGTTCTTTTTAGCATAATTTGCATTATTAGTATCGGGCATTGCATACATTGCATAAAAGGGACTTTTAGGTACTTTTTGGAGCTTATCACGAAGTATTTCGGAGTACAATAAGACCAATGAGGAATCGACTGGTCTAAGGTTGAAGTTCAAGATGCAAACTAGAAGATTTGTCACTCGAGTCTCCGACACTCGAGCATGACACTCGACCATCACTTGGTCGAGTGCCTTTACGGACCAGAACTGAGACTTTAGACGAAGATTGAATCTTTGGGCTTCTCTGCGAAAAAGGCCCATCAAAAGCCCCTTTGTGCAAAGCCCAATTATCTTTTAGTTCTTTTCTATTTTTCTTTCTTAGGGAAATTTCCTTTTAACTTTTAAAAGGAAATTCCCATTTTTCTTTCAAGGGAATTTTTCCCTTTTTCTCTTTAAGTATTTTTCCTTTTTCTTTAAGATCTTTTGATCTATAAATTGTACTAGAATTTCTACTTTCAATATACAATATTTTCTAGCAATTTTCGAGTCTCATATTTTTACTAAGGCATTTACGATTTTTAGCTTTAAGTTTTATGCAATTAGATTTCGATTTTAAGTCTTTATTTTATGAATTCTGAGTAAGTTAGTCTAGGGTTCTTGAGGAAAGGGTGAGATTAGGGGAAAACTTAGGGATTTCTAGATTTGTCTATGTTTAAATAAGGTCTTAGATCTCTTTAGTTTAAGTGTTCTTAATGCTTGTTTCTTTCTGATCAATTGAAATTCGATCTCTTGGTGAATCCCCCCCGAGAGGCGTTTGGGGAATCACTTGAACATGCTTAAATTAAGATAGCATCTTCCTAGCTCAAGAGATTGATTGTCTAGGGTGTTATTAGGCTTTGTAAGGTCCATACTTAAGGCCTCTTGAATTTCCAATCGTTGGGCGAGAGTCAAGTCAGGTTGTCTTTTAGGAGAGGTCCCATTGCGCGAGAGCGAATGTGATTACTTTGTGATTCCTTGCTTAGAGGTCATCTAAATAGGTTGATAGATAAGTCTAGAACCCCTAGGAATACCCTAATCATTGATCTTAATCCTCGAGAACCCGTTTTTCCCTTATTGAATTTTCGTGATTTTAATACTCTGCTTTAGGTTGAGATTTCGTATTGCACTTTATTAGTTTCACTATTGCTTTACTTTTAATGCTCTGTTTTTTACATTCTAATACTCTGTTTCATTTTTAGCATTTTGTTTTAAGATTTCGTTGTCACCTAGGATAGATCACCACTCACTAAAACCGAATTTGGCTTAGATTAGAATAAGTAGATTATATCTTGATTGCTAGTTACTCTCCCAGTGGATTGACACCATACTGTACTGCAATTGATTAAATAGACAGTTTGGTATTTGAGAAAACACCGCAAAAACTTGTTTATCAGGGTTCTAGACTTATTTATCAACCTATTTAGATGACCTCTAAGCAAGGAATCACAAAGTAATCACATTCGCTCTCGCGCAGTGGGACCTCTCCTAAAAGACAACCTGACTTGACTCTCGCCCAACGATTGGAAATTCAAGAGGCTTTAAGTATGGACCTTTCAAAGCCTAATAACACCCTAGACAATCAATCTCTTGAGTTAGGAAGATGTTATCTTAACTTAAGCTAAGCATGTTCAAGTGATTCCCCAAACGCCTCTCGGGGGGGGGGGGGGGGGGGGGGGGGGGGATTCACCAAGAGATCGAATTTCAATTGATCAGAAAGAAACAAGCATTAAAGAAAAAGGAAAAATACTTAAAGAGAAAAAGGGAAAATTCCCTAGAAAGAAAAATGGGAAATTCCTTTAAAAAGTAAAAAGGAAATTTCCTTAAGAAAAGAAAATAGAAAAAGCCTAAAATAGTTGTTGGACTTGTACAAATGGGTATGGACGGGCCTTTTTCGCAGAGAAGCCCAAGAAGTCAATCTTCGTCAAAAGTCTTAGTTCTGGTCCGCAAATCCACTCGAATCTTGTAGTTCACATCTTGAACTTCAACTTTAGGCCAGACGATTCCTCATTGGTCTTCTTGTAGTCCGAAATACTCCATGATAAGCTCCAAAAAGTGCCTAAAATACCTTTTATGCAATGTATGCAATGCCCAACACTAAGAATGCAAATTATACTTAAAAGAACCTAAAACAATGATAACAATGCAAGTATGCTTGCAAAACATGCTAAATAATGGCCCTAAAATGTGTTAAAATGCAGACACATCAACTCACCCAAACTTAGTCTTTGCTTGCCCTCAAGCAAATATGCATCGATCTAAGAAGGAAGAGAGGTTGCTGACAATGGGAACATCTTACTTAAACAAACGACTTATCAAACTGAAAAACCGTAATCCACAAGTGAACCCTCATTCCTTTGTAAGAACCACAATTTACTTTCATCAAGGCTTAGCATAAAAACCGAATATTCCCTAACACTTAGTTGGACTCTTAAGAAACTCATATTCGAAGCCTATTTCTTTTAAGTGCAGTCCGCAAGAGGGGCTATTGATCAAAGACTTAGGATTCAACTTCCTCAAATTCAGCTAGTCACTATGGATTAAGCATTTTCGATCACTTCTCAACTCCTACTTGTTTTTATTAGCTTTAGCTTTATCAATGAGACACGAAAAAGTACGGGTTTACGCACAGTCCCAGTTCACCTTAGGCATCGATGTATTAGCTTTATTAATAGGACGCGAAAAAGTACGGGTTTACGCACAGTTCCGGTCTATCTTAGGCGATATCGAAATGGTTTTATTGATGAACACAAGAAGGTACGGGTTTACGCACAATCTCCGTTCATCTTAGACCATATTATTTGAGCCGAGTTGAGAAGGATGATTCTATATTCATCTTATGCTTTTCTTTTTTACTTAGCTAGCTGAACCTAAGGAAGGATCTTATGCA
The DNA here is from genome assembly GCA_023374145.1 of Lepidium sativum. Classification (NCBI taxonomy): domain Eukaryota; kingdom Viridiplantae; phylum Streptophyta; class Magnoliopsida; order Brassicales; family Brassicaceae; genus Lepidium; species Lepidium sativum. The sequence continues at coordinate 37,553 of JAKUCM010002409.1, read as the reverse complement.
ATGTATCTCAAGCCCCTAATTTGGAAAAAATAGAATTCGATTATGAGGCAACAAATCTGGTTCTTTTTGAGACACAACCTAAGTATTGGTTTCAAAGGTCAATGATCTACCAATCAGTGTTCAAGAGGGAAAAAACGCAAGTCTAAGAGTTCACTATGGTTACTAGCCAATCAACCTAGCAAGTCTGTCTATTTAGCAAGATGATTCCAGAAACTTTAGAATCGATCCTATATGAATGCAATGCAGCTACATGAACACTCTGTTTTTGACTAATGCTTTTTTCGATTTTTTTTCAAATTTTTAAGGGTTTTCTATGCCTTAGATGTAATGCAATCTAAAAATATGCTAAAGAAAATATTTTTAGTTTTTCTATGCCTTAGATGTAATGCAAATGATCAAATGCAAAGAATAAAAAACTAAGAATCACAAAAAACAAAGTCAAATATCCTCTAAAACCCTCCCCCAAACTTAAATTACACAGTCCCTTGTGTGTATAAACATCTGAAAGAGGATCCTAGACCATCAAGTCAAGTGAAAAATATGCAATGGTATTTACAATGAAAGGAAGGGTTTTTGGTACCTCTCTAGTGGTTCCAGTAGTCGGCTGCCACATTCCGCATGATTTCCATGTAGTGGTCATTGTGCCTCTGACGCTCGAGCTCAGCTTGCTCGAGCGTTTCGGTCGAGTGTTCGGATTGATGCTCGATCGATTGGTGCTTGAGCGGCTGACTCGAGCTTGCCCCAGCTGCATCAAAAGGCCTTCTGTATGAGAAGGCTACGGGGTTTGCAGAGGAGTGTCTAGCTGGTGCGGATTGGTGCTGCCTTTCACGATCTGTGGACACAGAGGCTCTTCTTGGGCGAATAGTTGGTGGTGGTGGTGGACCGCTGTTTCTTTCTAGAACAGCCACTCTTCTACTTAGATCCTCGTTTTCCTGCCTTCTAGCTTCGTCGCTTGCACTTAGCTTCTTCACCTTCTTTATCAGCCATTTGTTCATCTTTTGCAACAAGCTTATGTGCTTGTGTGCTTCTCGGACTTGTTCTCCTTGACGTGGTGGCATCGTGTATTCTTCAAAACAATACGCCCCAGGATCCACTTCATCGCTGTTTGTTGGAGATGAACTTAGCTGAGGGCCATTGGGATCATACAAGGCTTCTAAAGGCGGATTAAAATCCGTGTTCTGCCCCATCCTTATCGACGTGTACTCCCTGTTTGGCAAGAGTTGAAAAGCATTTGGTCTAAGCAAATGATGGAAAGAGTAAAGGAGCTTACCTCGAACCTCAGTCGCGGCCAAGAATTGGCTTCTCCTTAAGTGATTGATGTTCATGAATCGAGGATCAGCCCATTCTGTCTCATCGATTGGCACATTACATCTCTCCAGAATGCATGTGACAAGTCCGCCAATCATGATCTTACCATCACGTCCTCCAGTCTTATTGTCCCTTGCCCAATCGCGGTATGTGACCAACTAGTTTGCAAACTGGATGGTTAGACCAGCGCTGTTCCAATCTCCGATAATCGGGCATCCGTCACTCTTTGTATCAACGATGTCCTTGAGAGCAGTCACCAGCATTTCCATTTCTCCTAGATTGATTGTTCCAGTAGTAAAACGTGAGAAAAATGTATTTGAAAGGATTGTTCGAAAGTACCTCAAGGCTGGGTTTCGGATTAAAGACGCCTTAGATCAAGAGGATGAGAATTTGCTCCTTGTTGACGCTATCGACCGCCACACATCATCCAATTCTGCTCTATCGAAATCCGGTCCATAGTTCTCGGACTCGGCTCTTGGGAACTCGAAGAGATCTCGAAGTGCTCTGAAAGTCATTCGATAATCTCTTCCTCTAATTGAAAAGAAGATGTAACCGCCACCTTACCTTTATTGGAGACTCTTGTTTTCTACATCGTATAGAACGATCTGAACCATCGCCAAAAACTGTAGAGTCTCCTCCTTGTATGCTCGTTGTGGATATTGCACAAATGTGGACAGCCCACAGTTTTGTAACATGAGATCCACATCTCTGGCTATTCCCATTGCGGTCAGTGCCTCCTTGCATGGATAGCGGGTCCCTATGAAGTCCATCCTCCGCAGATCGTTGAGTGCCCTTGCCGAGTTGTGCCTTTCTTTCATCTCTTTCTCTTTCTTTCCAGCAAGGATTACCTCTCTTGCCTCTGCAGCCTCTCTCTCGCCGTATCCATCTTCACGAAGTGTCTCTTCGACGAGGTCTGGATCCATATCGTCCTCGTCCATGTACTCTCTTCCTTCCTCCGACTCATTCTCAGATTGAACTTCTAACCTTCTCTTCTCCTTTCTGCTCGGTTTGTTCGTGCTTTTAGAAGACTCTCCTTCGGCAGGATTTCTTCTCAATCGAGCATTATTCTTGCCTCTAAGGCAGAGGAGGTTAGCCTTGTTGGTTTTGCCGTCAGTGATGTGTTTGCATTTTACCACATTTTAGGACCATTATTTAGCATGTTTTGCATTCATACTTGCATTGTTATCATTGTTTTAGGTTCTTTTTAGCATAATTTGCATTATTATTGTTGGGCATTGCATACATTGCATAAAAGGGATTTTTAGGTACTTTTTGGAGCTTATCACGGAGTATTTCGGATTACAAGAAGACCAATGAGGAATCATCTGGCCTAAGGTTGAAGTTTAGGAGGCGAACTAGAAGATTTGGCACTCGAGTCTCTGACACTCGAGCATGACACTCGACCATCACTTGGTCGAGTGACTTTACGGGCCAGAACTAAGACTTTGGACGAAGATTGACTCTTTGGGCTTCTCTGCGAAAAAGGCCCATCAAAACCCCTTTGTGCAAGCCCAATTGTCTTTTAGTTCTTTTTCTTTTTTTTTTTCTTTCTTAAGGAAATTTCCTTTTAACTTTTAAAAGGAAATTCCCATTTTTCTTTCTAGGGAATTTTTCCCTTTTTCTCTTTAAGTATTTTTCCTTTTTTCTTTAAGATCTTTTTATCTATAAATTGTACTAGAATTTCTACTTTCAATATACAATCTTTTCTAGCAATTTTCGAGTCTCATAGTTTACAAAGGCATTTACGATTTTTCTAGTCTTAATTTTATGCAATTGATTTTCGATTTTAAGTCTATGTTTTATTTCATGAATTCTGAGTAAGTTAGTCTAGGGTTCTTGAGGGAAGGGTGAGATTAGGGGAAAACTTAGGGATTTCCAGATTTTTTTATGTCTAATTAAAGTCTTAGATCTCTTTAATTTAAGTGTTCTTAATGCTTGTATCTTTCTGATCAATTGAAATTCGATCTCTTGGTGAATCCCCCCCGAGAGGCGTTTGGGGAATCACTTGAACATGCTTAAATTAAGATAGCATCTTCCTAGCTCAAGAGATTGATTGTCTAGGGTGTTATTAGGCTTTGTAAGGTCCATACTTAAGGCCTCTTGAATTTCCAATCGTTGGGCGAGAGTCAAGTCAGGTTGTCTTTTAGGAGAGGTCCCATTGCGCGAGAGCGAATGTGATTACTTTGTGATTCCTTGCTTAGAGGTCATCTAAATAGGTTGATAGATAAGTCTGGAACCCCTAGGAATACCCTAATCATTGATCCTAAACCTCGAGAACCCATTTTTCCTCTATTGAATTTTCGTGAATTTAATACTCTGCTTTAGGTTGAGATTTCGTGTTGCACTTTATTATTAGTTTCACTATTGCTTTAATTTTAATGCTCTGTTTTTACATTCTAATACTTTGTTTCATTTTTAGCATTTTGTTTTAAGATTTCGTTGTCACCTAGGATAGATAACCACTCGCTGAAACCGAATTTGGCTTAGATTAGGATAAGTAGATTACATCTTGATTGCTAGTTACTCTCTCAGTGGATTGACACCATACTGTACTGCAATTGATTAGATAGACAGTTTGGTATTTGAGAAAACACCGTAAAAACGTCTTTATCAAATTGGCGTCGTTGCCAACTGGGATTAGTTAGCTACAATTAGGAAAATCACTTTTATGAGACTAAGTTTTACTATACTATTATTCTAAAATCGTTTCTGGTTTTTTGTTTGCTTTCAGGTACACTCGATCAACAAGCTCGACCAACACAACCCTAGCTCGTTGATCTTTCTTTTGTATCCAGAGAGCTCTAGCAGAACCAAGAAACACTCGATCACTACACTCGAGCACCAGCCGCTCGAGTGCTATTTCTGACCACACAAATCACTTGCATGAATACCAGATCCCGTGGAAGTGAAGACCTCATTCCATACTCTGACAGAATAGACCGTTTGCCTCGTGAATACTTGCGAGAACAACGGAACAGATTGAACGAAGAATACACGGATCAGGTGAACATGGAAGAACAAGTACAAGCTACTGAACTAGGAACTCGTCCTAGGAGAGTTAGACACATTGGTGCCGGTGATGCTCCCAGTATCCACTATCAACGCCATGGAATTGTCCCACCGGCCATCGCCAACAATAACTTTGAGATTAAGAGTGGAATGATCTCCATGGTTCAGAACAGTAAATTTCATGGTTTACCTTCTGAGGACCCACTAGATCATCTTGATGAATTTGAAAGACTAACCAGTCTGACAAAAATAAACGGGGTTAGTGAGGATGCTATGAAATTGCGATTGTTTCCTTTCTCTCTTGGAGACAAAGCACATCTATGGGAAAAACACTTGCCCCAAGGGTCTATCACATCTTGGGATGCCTGCAAAGAAGCGTTTCTAGGCAAATTCTTTTCCAACTCCAGAACTGCGAAACTTCGCAATTCCATCTCTGGTTTTAAGTAAAACCATTCCGAAACATTCTCTGAGGCTTGGGAACGATTCAAGATGTACCAATCACAATGTCCTCATCATGGTTTCACTACTGAGTCCCTTCTCAGTACTCTCTACAGAGGCGTGATCCCCAAGATACGCATGTTGCTAGACACGGCCAGCAATGGGAATTTTCTGAATAAAGATGTCGATGATGGATGAGAATTAGTGGAGAATTTAGCTCAAGCAGACGGCCAATACAGTGAAGACTATGATCGAACTCCTAGAGGCGTAACAGATTCAGATATGGTTATTAGAAAGGAGCTCAAAGCCATACAAGACAAACTGGACAAGCTACTTTCAGCTCACCATAAGCAAGTACACCATGTCGGTGAAACAGAACGGGTTGAAGAAGACGATGACGAAGTTGAAGAGGTCAATTTCGTACAGAACCAAAGCAACAATTTCAGACAATTCAACAGCTACAAACCCAACCCCAACCTCTCCTACAGAAACACAAATGTAGCGAATCCAAACGACCAGGTGTACCCACCAAAACCACATCCGCAACCACAACCAAAACCATTCATACCCAAACAACAGTACCAGCAAACACACCACCAACCACCTCCTGGATACAACACCCAACCACCAATCCAAACACCTGAAGTGATGGACATCTTACAGCAGATACTAAAGGGACAGACAGCCAGCGCTTCCGAATTAACATGGAAATTTGCTGAAGTACATGCTAAGATCGATGCTTCACATAATGAACTCAATTGAAAATTTGAGACTCTTAATGCCCGTCTCAAATATGTGGAGAATCAACAAGGATCTTCATCAACTAATAAACAAACCGGACAGCTACCTGGAAAAGCTGTTCAAAACCCTAAGGAGTATCACGCCAACGCCATTACACTCCGTAGTGGCCGTGAATTGCTAATTCGTGTTGAACCAACGGAGAACACTAAGGACAGTGTCCTTCTGGAAGGGGAGGATGATTTGGTCGAAGAACAGACAGAAATCAGCACGGAAAAGCCGAAATCTATGACACTCGACCAACACACTCGAGTACCACCTGCTCGAGTGTCAGAAGATCAGCCCAAAAACACAACTGACATACAAAAAGACCCAAAACCGTTTGCTCCACCTCCTTTCAAACCACATATTCCTTTTCCACAGAGATTGAAAAAGGATGTTGCAGACAAGTACAAAGCTCTCTTTGAAAAGCAGATGAGGGACGTTGAAGTGAAAATACCAATTCTGGACGCCTTTATGCTAATGCCCCCTTATCAAAAGTTTTTGAAAGACGTAGTCAAAGACATAACACAAGAAGTCGAAGGGATGGTTGTGCTAACTCATGAGGTCAGCGCTATTATACAAAGAAAGGTTGTGCCTAAGAAGCTTGATGATCCAGGAACGTTCACGATTCCATGCTCGCTTGGACCTCTCACATTCAGGAGTTGCTTGTGTGATTTAGGGGCATCGATCAGCCTAATGCCTCTAACAGTCGCCAAAAGATTAGGGTTCGATAAATACAAGTCTTGTAAGATATCCTTGGTACTAGCTGACAGATCGGTTAGGATTCCACATGGAATTCTAGAAGACTTACCAGTTCGGGTTGGAGGAGTAGAAATCCCCACGGATTTCGTTGTTCTAGATATGGGAGAAGAACCAAAGGACCCCTTGCTGTTTGGAAGACCCTTCTTAGCCACTGCAGGAGCTGTGATCAATGTGCCAAAAGGAGAAATCGAACTCAACCTTGGGAAAGATTTCAAGATGACTTTCAGCATCAGCAACATAATGAGAAAACCGACCATTGAGGGTCAGCTGTTCGTGGTGCAAGAAATAGATGATCTTTCAAAAGACCTGTTTGGAGAATTGATGGAGAAAGACCACCTTGGTACCGCTTTGATAAAAGACGGTTGTGATGGATACATATACGAAGAAACTGAGGTCTACAAAGGCTTGTTGGACTCTTGCAAATCACTGAAAAGTGAAAACAGTTCGAGACCTTACACTCGACCTCAACACTTGAGCAAGCAGAGCTCGAGCATCCCGATTTAACCTTTGGAAATCAACACTCGACCTCAACACTCGACCACACTAAGGTCGAGTGTCAGATCGATGATGACTGGTCGGAGCTCAAATCACCGAAAGTGGAACTCAAACCACTCCCCTCCGGGCTCAGGTACGCATTTCTTGGATCTAACTCTACTTATCCAGTAATAGTAAACAATGCATTTAGTGATGATGAGTTAGACATGTTGCTTTCTTAATTAAGACGGTTTAGAAAAGCCTTAGGATATTCACTGTCTGACATTAGAGGGATCTCTCCCGACTTATGACACACAGAATTCACCTTGAAAATGAATCTTATTCTAGCAGGGAACCTCAAAGGAGATTGAATCCTAATTTAAAGGAGGTCGTTAGAAAGGAAATTTTAAAACTGTTAGATGCTGATATAATTTACCCTATTTCTGATAGTAAATGGGTATCTCCTGTGCATTGTGTGCCTAAAAAGGGAGGGGTCACTGTCATGAGAAATGAAAATGATGATTTGATTCCAACTAGAACTGTTACAGGACATAGAATGTGCATTGATTTTAGGAAATTGAATTCTGCATCTAGAACAGATCATTATCCTTTGCCATTCATCGACCAAATGCTAGAAAGGTTGGCTAATCATTCATATTATTGTTTCCTTGATGGATATAGTGGATTTTTCCAAATCCCTATACATCCAAATGATCAGGAAAAAACAACCTTTACTTGCCCTTATGGTACATTTGCATATAGGAGAATGCCATTTGGTCTTTGTAATGCACCTGCTACTTTTCAACGTTGCATGACTTCTATATTTTCGGATCTGATTGAGGAGATGGTCGAAGTATTCATGGACGATTTCTCTGTCTATGGTTCTTCCTTCTCCTCTTGTTTGTCAAACTTGTGCAGGGTTCTATCTAGGTGCGTTGAGACAGATTTTGTGCTTAATTAGGAGAAATGCCACTTTATGGTGAAAGAAGGGATCATTCTAGGTCATAAGATTTCAGAAAAGGGCATTGAAGTCGACAAAGCTAAGATAGAAGTTATGGTTCAGTTGCAGCCGCCGAAAACTGTCAAAGACATTAGGAGTTTCTTGGGACATGCAGGATTCTATAGGCGATTCATCAAACACTTTTCGAAGACTGCTAGGCCTTTGACTCGTCTCCTTTGCAAGGAGGCGGATTTCGTCTTTGACGAGGAATGCCTCAAGGCTTTTCTCGAACTTAAAGACGCCTTGATAACAGCACCAATAGTCCAAGCACCTAATTGGAATCTCCCTTTTGAGATAATGTGTGATGCTAGTGACTATGCTGTTGGAGCAGTTCTGGGACAGAAGATAGATAGGAAACTGAATGTGATCTACTATGCTAGTAGAACACTAGACGAAGCCCAGGTGAAATACGCCACCACAGAGAAGGAATTGCTTGCAGTTGTGTTCGCCTTTGAGAAATTCCGGTCCTATCTGGTTGGATCAAAAGTTATTGTGCATACTGATCATGCAGCTCTAAGATACTTGATGAAAAAGAAGGATGCTAAGCCGAGACTGCTTAGATGGATTTTGTTGCTGCAAGAATTCGACATGGAGATAGTTGATAAACCAGGGATTGAAAACGGTGTTGCTGATCACTTATCAAGGATACAGGTTGAAGAAACCCTTCCAATGAATTATTCTATGCCTGAAGAGCAACTGTTGAGTTTTTCCACCGAACACTCGACCATGACACTCGAGCACCACCTGCTCGAGTGTCAAGCCCACGGACAAAGATGAAGTTTTTCGATCGGATCAAAGTTTGTGGGAACATGCTTACCATGGTATGCCGACTTGGTAAACTATTTGGTCGGAGGAGAACTGCCTAAAACCTTGAATTATCATCAAAGGAAGAAATTCTTCAGGGATGTAAGGCAGTATTTTTGGGATGAACCTTATCTCTACAAGCAAGGATCTGATGGACTGTTCAGAAGATGTGTATCAGAAGAGGAAGTCAATGGAATATTAGAACATTGTCATGGATCTACTTATGGAGGACACTTTGCTGCATTCAAAACAGCACAGAAAATCCTTCAATCCGGGTTATGGTGGCCATCAATTTTCAAAGACTACGAAGAGTTCATATCCAGATGTGATTGCTGTCAAAGAATGGGCAGTATAAGCAAGAGGAATGAGATGCCGCAGAGTCCGATCTTGGAGATAGAAGTGTTTGACTGTTGGGGAATCGATTTCATGGGACCATTTAAGCCTCCTTCTTTAGGGAACAACTACATTCTGGTTGCTGTGGATTATGTCTCTAAATGGGTAGAAGCTATTGCAGCTCCTACAAACGATGCAAAGGTGGTACTTAAGCTCATCAAACACATTATATTTCCCAGATTTGGTGTGCCAAGAGTTGTGATCAGTGATGGAGGATCCCACTTTGTCAACAAGGTTTTCGAGAATTTGATTAGGAAACATGGGGTTAAACAGAAAGTAGCAACTCCTTATCATCCTCAAACCAGCGGACAAGTTGAAGTCTCTAATAGACAGATCAAATCGATTTTGATGAAGATAGTTGGGCTGTCAAAACGTGATTGGGCCGCCAAATTAGATGATACTCTTTGGGCCTATAGGACTGCTTTCAAAACACCTATTGGCCGCACACCTTTTCAACTGCTCTATGGAAAATCCTGCCATTTACCAGTTGAGATAGAGTACAAGTCAATTTTGGCAACCAAACTCTTGAATTTCGATATCAAGACAGCACAAGAAAAGAGGCAGATGGACCTACATAAGCTTGAAGAAATCAGACTCGAAGCATATGACAGCTCAAAGGCATACAAGGATCGAACAAAAGCAGCTCACGACAAAAAGATCCAGCGGAAAACAATCAAAGTTGGTGATCATGTGCTTCTTTTTAACTCAAGACTCAAGCTATTTCCTGGAAAATTGCGATCAAAGTGGTCTGGTCCGTTCAAAGTACTGCAAGTTTTACCTTATGGAGCAGTCACTTTAGCCAATAGCAATGGAGAAGGATTCACTGTGAACGGTCATAGAGTAAAGCCTTACTTGGCCAACAGCACGATTCCTGAGGGAACTTCGGTTCTGCTCGATGAACCACCTCCTCTCCAATAAATAGGAGGAAGTCGAGCTTGAGACTATAAACAAGCGCAGTTGGGAGGCAATCCCAAAGGTATCCTCTGTATATACATTCAATTTTTTTCTTTTTCGCATATTTTCCTTACAAATTTGCTATTTTTCATTTTTACTTGCATCTATTTCGACTTACATGCACTTGGAAGGTTTTTTGGGTCTCTTTTACAGGAAGGTGGGGCCCATATGGGACAAGTGGGGTCAGAACCGACAAGATGGGACAACACTCGACCACGCCTGGTCGAGTGTCCCACTCGAGCATCAGCCAGCTTTTGGCAGACTGACACTCGACGAAACCTGCTCGAGTGTCAGGCTCGAGCGTCCCCCCTTCATGCCTATTCACATGCCTCCAAAGCCTATAACTGCCAAAAGCTGAGAAAGGGGAGACATTTACTCCGAAAAATGGGTTAAATCTTTCTTTAATGCAATATCTTTTCCATTTAATTCAAAAAGATTTGATTTAATCCAAGTTCAAATTTTGAATTTGAAAAGGCTCCCCCTTTGTTTTTCCTCCTCTATAAAAGGAGGAGGGGCCTCTCTAACATTTCTCTCTAGTTGTTCTCTCTTTTACAGAAGCAAATCATCTCTCTTTCTGTTCATCTACTACACTCGATCACCTCAACTCGAGTGTCCAGTTCGAGTGTCAGAACGTTTGCTCTTTTTTCCGACCAACTTTCACCATGACAGACGGAAAATCCAGCAAAGCCAACCTCCTCCGCCTTAGAGCAAAGAATAATGCTCGGTCTTCTAGGGCCGCAAGCAAACCCGACAGAAAGGAGAAGAGAAGGTTGGAAGTGCAATCTGAAAATGAGTCGGAAGAAAGAGGAGAATACATGGATGACGACGAGGTGGACCCAGACCTTGCTGCTGAAACACTTCGTGAAGATGGGTATGGCGAAAGAGAGGCGGAAGAAGCAAGGGAGATAATCCTTGCCGGAAAAAGAGAAAAGGAGATGAAGGAGAGGCATAACTCGGCAAGAGCACTAAACAATCTGCGGAGGATGGATTTTCTAGGAACCCGCTATCCATGCAAGGAGGCGCTGACCGCAATGGGGATAACAAGAGATGTAGATCTCATGTTGCAAAATTGTGGGCTGTCCACGTTTGTGCAGTATCCGCAGAGAGCATACAAGGAAGAGACTCTCTAGTTTTTGGCGACGGTTCAGATCGTTTTATACGATGCAGAAAACGAGAGTCTCCAAGAAAAGCAAGGTGGCGGTTACATCTTCTTTGCAATTAGAGGAAGGGACTATCGAATGACTTTCAAAGCACTTAGGGACCTCTTCGAGTTCCCAAAAGCCGAGTCCGAAAATTATGGACCGGATTTCAATAGAGCAAAGTTGGATGATGTGTGGCGGTCGATTGCATCAACGAGGAGCAGATTCTCGTCCTCCCGATCTAAGGCATCACTGATCCGAAACCCGACCTTGAGGTATTTTCGAACAATCCTCGCAAATACATTTTTCTCACGTTTTACTACTGGAACAATTAATCTAGGAGAAATGGAGATGCTGGTGACTGCTCTTAAAGACATTGTTGGTACAAAAAGCGACGGATCCCCGATTATTGGAGATCGAAACAATGCTGGATTAACCATCCAATTTGCTAACCAATTGGTCACATACCGCGATTGGGCAAGGGATAACAAAACTGGAGGACGTGATGGAAAGATCACCATTGGCGGACTTGTCACATGCATTCTGGAAAGATGTAATGTGCCAATCGATGAGACACAATGGGCTGAACACTTAAGGAGGAGTCAATTCTTGGCTACGACGGAAGTTCGAGGTAAGCTCCTTTACTCTTTCCATCATTTACTTAGACCAAATGCTTTTCTACTCTTGCCAAACAGGGAGTACACATCGATAAGGATGGGGAAAAACACGGATTTTAATCCGCCTCTAGAAGCCTTGTACGATCCCAATGGCCCTCAGCAGAGTTCGTCTCCAACAAACAGCGATGAAGTGGATCCTGAGGCGTATTGTTTTGAAGAATACACGATGCCACCTCGTCAAGGAGAACCAATTCGAGAAGCACACAAGCACATAAGCTTGTTGCAGAAGATGAACAAATGGTTGATGAAAAAGGTGAAGAAGTTGACTGCTAGCGACGAAGCTAGAAGGCAAGAAAACGATGATCTAAGTAGGAGAGTGGCAGCTCTAGAAAGGAACAGCGGACCACCACCACCACCAACTATTCGCCCGAGAAGAGCCTCCATATCCACGGATCGTGAAAGGCAGCACCAACCCACACCAGCTAGACACTCCTCAGCAAACCCCGCAGCCTTCTCATATAGAAGACCATTCGATGCAGCTGGAGCAAGCTCGAGCCAACCGCTCGAGCACCAATCGATCGAGCAATCCAAACACTCGACGGAAACGCTCGAGCAAGCTGAGCTCGAGCGTCAGAGGCATAATGACCACTACATGGAACTCATGCGGAATGTGGCAGCCGACTACTGGAACCATTAGAGAGGTATGAAAACCCCTTCCTTTCATTGTAAATACCATTGCATATTTTTCAATTGACTTGCTTTTACATTTCTTTTACTTGACTTGCTTTTGCATATTTTTCACTTGACTTGCTGGTCTAGGATCCTCTTTCGGACCTTTATACACACAAGAGACTGTGTGATTTAAGTTTGGGGGAGGGTTCTAGAGGATATTTGACTTTGTTTTCTGTGATTCTTAGTTTTTATTCTTGCATTTGATCATTTGCATCACATCTAAGGCATAGAAAACCCATAAAAATTTGAAAAAAATCGTAAATGCATAAATCAAAAACAGAGTGTTCATGTAGCTGCATTGCATTCATATAGGATTGAGTCTAGAATTTCGGGAATCATCTTGCTAGATAGGTAGACTTGCTAGGTTGATTGGCTAGTAACCATAGTGAACTCTTAGACTTGCGTTTTTCCCTCTTGAACGCTGATTGGTAGATCATTGACCTTTGAAACCGATACTTAGGTTGTGTCTCGAAAAGAACCTGATTTTTACCTCATAATCAAATTCTATTTTCCAAATTAGGGGCTTGAGATACATTGCATAAGATCCTTCCTTAGGTTCAGCTAGCTAAGTAAAAAGAAAAGCATAAGGTGAATATAGAATCATCCTTCTCAAACTCGGCTCAAAATATATGGTCTAAGATGAACGGGGATTGTGCGTAAACCCGTACCTTCTTGTGTTCATCAATAAAACCATTTCGATATCGCCTAAAATGAACCGGGACTGTGCGTAAACCCGTACTTTTTCGCTTCTCATTGATAAAGCTAATACATCGATGCCTAAGGTGAACCGGGACTGTGCGTAAACCCGTACTTTTTCGTGCTTCATTGATAAAGCTAAAGCCAATAAAAACGAGTAAGGAGTTGAGAAGTGATCGAAAATGCTTAAACGATTAGTGACTAGCTGAATTTGAGGAAGTTGAATCCCAAGGTCTTTGATCAATAGCCCCTCTTGCGGACTGCACTTGAGAAGAATAGGTTTCAAATCTGAGTTTCTTAAGAGACCAACTAAGTGTTAGGGAATATTCGGTCTTGATGCTAAGCCTTGATGAAAGTAAATTGTGGTTCTTACAAAAGAATGAGGTTTCACTTGTGCATTGCGGTTTTTCAGTTTGGCGTGTCATTTGTTTAAGTAAGATGTTCCCATTGTCAGCAACTTCTGTTCCTTCTTAGTTCGATGCATATTTGCTTGAGGGCAAGCAAAGACTAAGTTTGGGGGAGTTGATGTGTCTGCATTTTACCACATTTTAGGACCATTATTTAGCATCTTTTGCATTCATACTTGCATTGTTATCATTGTTTTAGGTTCTTTTTAGCATAATTTGCATTATTAGTGTTGGGCATTGCATACATTGTATAAACGGGATTTTTAGGTACTTTTTGGAGCTTATCACGGAGTATTTCGGATTACAAGAAGACCAATGAGGAATCATCTGGCCTAAGGTTGAAGTTCAGGAGGCGAACTAGAAGATTTGGCACTCGAGTCTCTGACACTCGAGCATGACACTCGACCATCACTTGGTCGAGTGACTTTACGGGCCAGAACTAAGACTTTGGACGTAGATTGACTCTTTGGGCTTCTCTGCGAAAAAGGCCCATCAAAACCCCTTTGTGCAAGCCCAATTGTCTTTTAGTTCTTTTTCTATTTTTTTTCTTTCTTAAGGAAATTTCCTTTTAACTTTTAAAAGGAAATTCCCATTTTTCTTTCTAGGGAATTTTTCCCTTTTTCTCTTTAAGTATTTTTCCTTTTTTCTTTAAGATCTTTTTATCTATAAATTGTACTAGAATTTCTACTTTCAATATACAATCTTTTCTAGCAATTTTCGAGTCTCATAGTTTACAAAGGCATTTACGATTTTTCTAGTCTTAATTTTATGCAATTGATTTTCGATTTTAAGTCTTTGTTTTATTTCATGAATTCTGAGTAAGTTAGTCTAGGGTTCTTGAGGAAAGGGTGAGATTAGGGGAAAACTTAGGGATTTCCAGATTTGTTTATGTCTAATTAAAGTCTTAGATCTCTTTAATTTAAGTGTTCTTAATGCTTGTTTCTTTCTGATTAATTGAAATTCGATCTCTTGGTGAATCCCCCCCGAGAGGCGTTTGGGGAATCACTTGAACATGCTTAAATTAAGATAGCATCTTCCTAGCTCAAGAGATTGATTGTCTAGGGTGTTATTAGGCTTTGTAAGGTCCATACTTAAGGCCTATTGAATTTCCAATCGTTGGGCGAGAGTCAAGTCAGGTTGTCTTTTAGGAGAGGTCCCATTGCGCGAGAGCGAATGTGATTACTTTGTGATTCCTTGCTTAGAGGTCATCTAAATAGGTTGATAGATAAGTCTGGAACCCCTAGGAATACCCTAATCATTGATCCTAAACCTCGAGAACCCGTTTTTCCTCTACGACGGTTGCTTTACTTTTAATGCTCTGTTTTTACATTCTAATACTTTGTTTCATTTTTAGCATTTTGTTTTAAGATTTCGTTGTCACCTAGGATAGATAACCACTCGCTGAAACTGAATTTGGCTTAGATTAGGATAAGTAGATTACATCTTGATTGCTAGTTACTCTCCCAGTGGATTGACACCATACTGTACTGCAATTGATTAGATAGACAGTTTGGTATTTGAGAAAACACCGTAAAAACGTCTTTATCAGTCAGTCATAGTGAGAGTTGATCGGAAAAAGAGTAAGTGTTGCGACACTCGACCTTGACACTCGAGTTGAAATGGTCGAGTGTAGTGGATGGACAAAGAGAGAGACGATTTGCTTCTGTAAAAGAGAGAAAAACAAGAGAGAAATGTTGGAGAGAGAGTGTATTTCGTGTGAATGAAAGGAGAGAGGCTCCTCCTCCTTTTATAGCGGAGGAAAGACAAAGGGGGAATCTTTTCAAATTCAAATTTTGAACTTGGATTAAATTAAATCTTTTGAATTAAATATAAAAGATATTGCATTAAAGAAAGATTTAACCCATTTTTCGGAGTAAATGTCTCTCCCTTCTCAGCTTTTGGCAGTTATAGGCTCAGAGGTATACGAATAGGCATGATGGCAGGATGCTCGAGCCTGACACTCGAGCAGGTTTGGTCGAGTGTCAGTTTGCCAAGTGATGGTAGACACTCGAGTGGGACACTCGACCAGGCGTGGTCGAGTGCTGTCCCATCTTGTCGGTTCCGACCCCACCTGTCTTATTTGGGCCCCACTTTCCCGTAAAAGAGTACAAAAAACTTCCAAGTGCATGTAAGACGAAATAGATGCAAGTAAAAATGAAAATAACAAATATACGTAAAGAAGTTAAACATGCTGAAAAAATCGAATGTATATACAGAGGATACCTTTTGGATTGCCTCCCAACTGCGCTTGTTTATAGTCTCAAGCTCGACTTCCTCCTATTTATTGGAGAGGAGGCGGTTCATCAAGCAGAACCGAAGTTCCCTCGGGAATCGTGCAGTTGGCTTAACTCTATGACCGTTCACAGTGAATCCTTCCCCATTGCTGTTGGCTAAAGTGACTGCTCTATAAGGTAGAACTTGCAGTACTTTGAACGGACCAGACCACTTTTGATGTGATCGTGAGCAGCATAGAAGCTAAGGAACCAGAGCTGATAAGACCAATCACACGTTCGAGAGCTAAGGAGTTGGCTAAGGAAGCTCACTCGCTCATGACTGAAGGATCGTTCTCGCCACCAGCTATGCAAGTCTTCAACATCTCCAACTTGAAGGCTTCTCCTGGTAATGATAACTAGGTAACTTAGGTGAGGAAGTCTGTACTCTTTTTCCCATAGAGAGTTTTGTCCCAATTGGGTTTTCTTTCATGGGTTTTAATGAGGCAGATGGAATCACTACGGCGAGTTACTTAGGAGTCTTACCATTAGGGGAATAATGTACAAACCAATCTGGTATTGTACTTAGTAGATTTTGAGGTGCTCTAATTAGTGGGACGCCTCGTTGTTTTTTATTTTAAACGCTTCGTTGTTTTATTTAAGTTTCAAACTACATGTTGTTTTTTTGGTTTAAAAACTACATGCTGTTCTGTTTTAGGGTTGTATTTAAACCCCAGAACTTGCTGTAAAAGTTAGAGTTGAATAATGTTAAAAACTTTTCTTTGAAAGAAAATCAAGTTCTTCTCTCAATTGCTGATTCTTTGAATGCGTTCTGCGAATCTGGGATTTCATTACACGTTGTGATTTTGAATCCCTTCTACCTAATCATCATCACGTTCTTCTCCTCCATCATTCCATCAGTTCTATTGACTCTCAGAGAGTTTACCATCGTATCTCATAAACCCCTCGATCAATTCCGCTCAAAACTCACCACCACGTTCCTCACACTCCAATCTATCCGCTGCTCAAATTTCATTTGATTCCGAGTTCTCTAGCCCCGGTTTTCAGAGTCCTTTCCTAGGGAGAATCACATCAAGTGGTATCAGAGCTGGTTCTGAAAAAGGCTGAGCAAACCCTAAACGGCTGAGCAAACTCTAAACCCTTTCCTCATTCTTGTTATTTTCGAATCCATGTTGCAATAAGATTTAGTTTAATTTTGGTTTTCCTGTTTGAATTAGGATTAGGGTTCATTTTCCTATCTGAATTAGGATTAGGATTTTCCTTTTATTCCTATTTGCTTTAGGATTAGGTTTTTAGTAATTCCAGATTGCTTTAGGTTTATGATTTCGTTTATTCCTGCTTGTTTTAGGAGTAGAATTTGTTATTCCAGATTGCTGTAGGATTAGGTTTTTTGTTTATATCCTTGATTTGTTTTTATCTTAGAACTTGTTACTGCGATTTTAGTTTGAATTTTTCAGGTATTCCATGGAACTTTCAGCTGAAGCTATGGAAGCTCTGAACCGAGTTATGAGTCAGCAGATAAAAGAGGCAAATCAGTATATTTCCACTCAGCTTACTCAGCAAATAGAGCAGCTCAACAGCAAGTTTGAGGACCGATTCAAAGGTCTATTGAAAGAGCGGAGTGCTTCGGACACTAAATCTTCAGAACCACCTAGCCCCAATGAAGCTATACGCCTCGCCAAGGGTAAAGCACACGTGGGAGAACTTTCGAGACAGCTACGCCGAACAATCAGATCGCCTATCAGAGGTGGAGAAGCTCGTCATAATCATAGGAGAAACGTTGAGGGTTCAAGGGGAGCACAATCACGTCCACACCATGTTGCTGGACATAGGATTTACGTGGAATCAGATCGTGAGCATTCAGAAGAAGGTGAAAAATCAGATTATAGTCGTGAAACGTTAAGGAGACCCAGAAACAGAGGCAATGCACGAGATTATGATCCCTTGAGACAACAACTGAATCATATCAAGATTCAATTTCCTCCTTTCCACGGTAGCAATGATCCAGAAGCTTACCTTGATTGGGAGAGGAAGATGGAATCGAATTTTTTGGTTCAAGGGACATATGAGCTTAATAAGGTGAAGATAGCTATATCTGAATTCAATGGCTATGCACTTTTGTGGTGGGAACAGTTGGGACTCATGAGAGATCGACATAGAGAGCCTCCAATCACGACTTGGGATCAGCTTACTGCACAAATGAGGAAGAAGTTCGTTCCTGCACATTATCAGCGTGAAGTTCTTAGTAAGCTTAGACATCTCACTCAAGGAACTAAATCAGTTAGAGACTACTATCAGGAGCTGGAAACGTTAATGATCAGGGCTGATGTGAGAGAAAGTGAAGACATGGTGATGTCTAGGTTTCTTGGGGGACTTAACAGAGAGCTTCAGGATAAAGTAGAGCTGCAGAACTACGACGATGTGCAAGAGATGGTCCATAAGGCAGAGTTGATTGAGTCGCAGCTCAAGAGGAAAGTTGGCAGATCTACTTTCACTTCCAATATTCCAAAACCGAGAGAATTCAACAAACCAGCCTCATTCAAACCAGCGACAACAACAGTTAGAGAAGAGGTTAAAACCGAGTTTAAACCCAGAAGTGGATCTTCTACTAGCAGCATCAGATGCTTTAAATGTCAAGGAATGGGACATTACTCCAGAGATTGTCCTAACAAGAAAATGTTTCTGCTGAAAGAAGGAGGAGAGATTGTACCTCAAGATAGTTCAGAAAGCGAAATAGAAATTGATGTAGAGGAAGAAGAAGAACCAGCAGCAGTTGGAGAGATGTTAGTAGCACGCAGAACTTTGAGTGTTCAGATTCATCCAGACGATAGGGGACAGCGTGAGAATCTCTTCCACACCAGATGTGTGGTTCAGGATAAGGTTTGCACCTTGATTGTTGATGGAGGCAGCTGCACAAATTCCGCCAGTGATGAGATGGTGAAGAAGCTTAATCTTAAGACTACTTCACATCCAAGACCGTATGAGCTGCAGTGGTTAGACAACAAGGGGGCTATAACCGTTTCTCAGCAAGTACTCATCAAGTTGGCAATTGGGAAGTATGAAGATGAGTTGCTGTGTGATGTGGTTCCTATGAAGAGTAGTCATGTTTTGTTGGGGAGGCCGTGGTAGTATGACAGGCGAGTTATTCATGATGGCTACACCAACAAGCAGCTTTTTGAGTTTAAGGGACGCAAGATCACTCTTCTACCCCTCACACCAGGGGAAATTTACAAGGATCAGCTGCATATGAATCGCAAGGATAAGGAGAAAGTGTCTAACAACTTGTACATCAGTCACAGCGAGTTCAACAAGCTTTTTGATCCAGAGATGACTACCTTTATGTTCGTTTATAAGGAGTCATTGACGAGTATAAAACCAGCAGTAGAACTTCCTCATGAGGTGATCCAAATTATTGAGGAGTATAAGGACGTTTTTCCAGAAGAGATACCATCAGGTTTGCCTCCAATTCATGGGATTGAGCATCAGATTGAGATAGTTCCGAGTTCAGTCTTGCCAAACAAACACGCCTATAGAACCAACCCCATTGAGACAAAGGAGCTTCAGAAGCAAGTAGAGGAGCTGATGAGTAAGGGATATATTCGTGAGAGTCTAAGCCCATGTGCTGTACCAGTCTTGTTAGTGCCTAAGAAAGATGGGACATGGAGGATGTGTGTGGACTGCATGGCTATCAACAACATCACAGTGAAGTACAGGCATCCGATTCCAAGACTTGATGACATGCTAGATGAGTTATGTGGATCCACCATCTTCTCCAAAATCGATTTGAAGAGTGGTTATCATCAGATCAGAATGAGAGAAGGGGATGAGTGGAAGACTGCATTCAAGACCAAGCAAGGGTTATATGAGTGGCTGGTTATGCCGTTTGGTCTTACCAATGCTCCCAGCACGTTCATGCATCTCATGAATCACACTCTCAGACCGTTCATTGGGCTGTTTGTAGTAGTCTACTTCGATGATATACTCATCTACAGCAAAGGTTTGGGAGAGCATTTAGAGCACATCCGCAGGGTTCTAGATGTTCTTCGCTCTCAATCTCTTTTTGCTAATTATTCTAAGTGTTCATTCTGTACTACTGAGGTTATTTTTCTAGGTTTTGTTGTTAGTGCAGATGGAGTTAGAGTAGATGACGAAAAGATCAAGGCAATTAAGGATTGGCCTACGCCTAAGAATGTTGGAGAAGTCAGAAGCTTTCATGGACTTGCTGGATTTTATAGGCGATTTATCCAGAACTTCATCACCATAGCAGCACCATTAACAGAAGTAATCAAGAAGGAAGTTGGATTTAGATGGGAAGAAGCACAAGAGCAGGCGTTTTCAGCCTTGAAAGAGAAGCTTATCAATGCCCCACTTTTAGTTCTTCCTGATTTTAAGAAAACATTTGAAATTGAATGTGATGCCTCAGGAGTTGGCATTGGAGCTGTTTTGATGCAGGATAGGAAACCAGTTGCATACTTTAGTGAGAAGCTAGGAGGATCCACCAGCAACTACCCAACCTATGACAAGGAGCTGTATGCATTGGTTAGAGCACTTCAAACGTGGCAGCATTATTTGTGGCCTAAGGAGTTCGTCATTCACACAGATCATGAGTCTCTCAAGTACTTGAAAGGACAGCAAAAGCTCAACAAGAGACACGCCAGATGGATGGAGTTTATTGAGACCTTCCCCTACGTTGTTAAGTACAAGAAAGGTAAGGATAATGTAGTCGCAGATGCATTATCCAGAAGGTACACTCTAATCTCTACTTTAACTTCAAAGTTAGATGGTTTTGAGCACATTGTAGAGCTTTATGAGACTGACATTGATTTTGCTGAGAGCTATGGTAAATGCCATAAGTTTGCTTGTGATAAATACTTTAGACAGGATGACTATTTATTCTACAACAATCGATTGTGCATACCAAGAGGATCCATCAGAGAATTGTTGGTTAGAGAAGCTCATGGTGGCGGATTGGCTGGTCATTTTGGAGTTTCCAAGACCTTACTTGGATTGCAAGATCACTTCTATTGGCCTAACATGAAGTCAGACGTTGAGAAGGTTTGTTCTAGATGTGCTGTATGCAAAATGGCAAAGAGTAAGGTGCAGCCTCACGGTTTGTACACACCTCTCCCTATCCCTTCTCAACCTTGGACTCATATTTCCATGGATTTCGTGCTTGGCTTACCTCGAACCAGAAATGGTAGAGATTCTATTTTTGTAGTTGTTAACAGGTTCAGCAAGATGGCACACTTTATAGCTAGTCACAAGACCGGTGATGCTGTTAGTGTAGCTAACTTGTTTTTCAGGGAGATAGTTTGCTTGCATGGAATGCCTCAAGTGATAGTTTTAGATCGAGATACCAAATTCTTAGGACATTTTTGGAGGACTTTATGGGCTAAACTAGGAACTAAGCTCACGTTTTCAACGAGTTGTCACCCTCAAACTGATGGCCAAACCGAGGTGGTGAACAGGACGTTGTCTACACTTCTCAGAGTGTTGGTTAAGAGCAACATCAAGTCATGGGAAGAATGCTTACCACACGTTGAGAGTTTGCCTACAATCACGCTAAGCATTCTGCCACTCTCTTTTCTCCCTTTGAAATTGTTTACGGCTTTAATCCTCAGTCACCTCTAGACTTGATCCCTTTGCCTTTAAGTGTGAAATGTAGTTTAGATGGAAAAGAAAAATCTGATCATGTGAGGAAAATACACGTTAAAGCTAAGGAGAATATATAGAAGAAGACAGAGCAATATGAGAAGTATGCAAACAAGGGCCGGAAGGAGCTGATCTTGGAAGAAGGAGATTTGGTGTGGATTCACCTAAGGAAAGATCGATTTCCAGAAGAGAGGAAGAGCAAGCTTCAGCCACGAGTTGATGGACCATTCGAAGTCGTGAGGAGGATCAACAAAAACGCCTATCAGGTTGATCTCCAAGGTAAGTATAACATATCTCCAACGTTCAATGTTTCTGACTTGCTTCCGTATGTTACAGATTCGGATTTGAGGACAAATCCTTTTGAAGAGGGAGAGGATTATGTGATCGTGAGCAGCATAGAAGCTAAGGAACCATAGCTGATAGGACCAATCACGCGTTCGAGAGCTAAGGAGTTGGCTAAGGAAGCTCACTCGCTCATGACTGAAGGATCGTTCTCGCCACCAGCTATGCAAGTCTTCAACATCTCCAACTTGAAGGCTTCTCCTGGTAATGATAACTAGGTAACTTAGGTAAGGAAGTCTGTACTCTTTTTCCCATAGAGAGTTTTTTCCCAATTGGGTTTTCCTTCATGGGTTTTAATGAGGCAGATGGAATCACTACGGCGAGTTACTTAGGAGTCTTACCATTAGGGGAATAATGTACAAACCAATCTGGTATTGTACTTAATAGATTTTGAGGTGCACTAATTAGTGGGACGCTTCGTTGTTTTTTATTTTAAACGCTTCGTTGTTTTATTTAAGTTTCAAACTACATGTTGGTTTTTTGGTTTAAAAACTACATGCTGTTCTGTTTTAGGGTTGTATTTAAACCCCAGAACTTGCTGTAAAAGTTAGAGTTGAATAATGTTAAAAACTTTTCTTTGAAAGAAAATCGAGTTCTTCTCTCAATTGCTGATTCTTTGAATGCGTTCTTCGAATATGGGATTTCATTACACGTTGTGAATTTGAATCCCTTCTACCTAATCACCATCACGTTCTTCTCCTCCATCATTCCATCGGTTCTATTGACTCTCAGAGAGTTTACCATCGTATATCATAAACCCCTCGATCAATTCCGTTCAAAACTCACCACTACGTTCCTCACACTCCAATCTATCCACTGCTCAAATTTCATTCGATTCCGAGTTCTCTAGCCCCGATTTTCAGAGTCCTTTCCTAGGGAGAATCACATCAACTTTGATCGTAGTTTTCCGGGAAACAGCTTGAGTCTTGAGTTAAAGAGAAGTACTTGATCACCAACTTCGATTGTTTTTTGCTGGATCTTTTTGTCGTGAGCTGCCTTTGTGCGATCTTTGTATGCTTTTGAGCTATCATATGCTTCAAGTCTGATTTCTTCAAGCTCATGTAGATCCATCTGCCTCTTTTCTTGTGCTGTCTTGATATCGAAATTTAGGAGTTTGGTTGCCCAAATTGATTTGTACTCTAGCTCTACTGGCAAATGGCATGACTTCCCATAAAGCAGTTGAAAAGGTGTGCGTCCAATAGGTGTTTTGAAAGCAGTCCTATAGACCCAAAGAGTATCATCTAATTTAGCGGCCCAATCACGTCTTGACAGCCCAACTATCTTCATCAAAATCGATTTAATTTGTCTGTTAGAGACCTCGACTTGTCTGCTGGTTTGAGGATGATAAGGAGTTGCCCCTTTGAGAAGAGAAGTCATGCTTCCCATCAAAGCCGCAGAGGCCATATTAGGAATAGAGTTCCAAGGAACAATCTTGAGGGGATTAAACTACGAATTCCATCTTTTCATGGGACATCTGATCCAGATGCGTATCTTGAGTGGGAAACAAAGATTGAATTGGTGTTTAGCTGCCATAACTTCACAGAGGCTGAAAGAGTTAAGGTTGCTGCAACTGAGTTCTTTGATTACGCCTTGAGTTGGTGGGATCAATTGGTTACTATGAGAAGAAGAACTGGTGAACTGCCAATCAGTACATGGGAGGAAATGAAAGTTATAATGCGCAGGAGGTTTGTCCCAAGCCATCACCAAAGAGAACTTCATCAGAGGCTAAGAAAGCTTGTACAAGGGTCTAGAAAGGTTGAGGAGTATTTTCAGGAATTAGAAACACTTCTTATCAATGCAAACGTGATAGAAGGAAGTGAGGCTGCTATATCAAGGTTTATTGGAGGACTTAACAGAGATATTCAAGATCAACTTGAGCTGCAACGATTTGATAATCTTGAAGAAGCTATGCACAAAGCTGTCCTTATTGAACAACAACTCAAGAGAAAGACTTCCAGCAAGAGTAATTATGGTACGAGTGTCTACAAACCAAGCTATACACGAGACATCAAACCTTCCTTTGATAAACCTAATAATCAATCCAGTCCGGTTTCAAAGACAGAAGGTAAATTCAATCCCACTTTTGCTAGAGATAAAGGCAAGGCAATTTTCAACGCAACAAGGTCTAGGGATGTTCAATGCTACAAGTGCCAAGGTAGAGGGCATTACGCCTATGAGTGCATCAACAAGAAGGTTATGGTACTGCTTGATAATGGAGTATTGGAATCATAAGAATAAACTCAAGAGGATCCTCCTTCCTCTGCTGAGTTTGAAGAGGCTCCACCAGTTGGAGAACTACTAGTGGCAAGAAGAGCTTTAAGTGTTCAACACAGAGAAATTGAGCAAGAACATAGGGAAAACTTGTTTCATACCCGATGTGTTGTGCAAGATAAAATTTGCAGCCTAATTATTGATGGAGGAAGCTGTACCAATGTTGCTTGTACTACTATGGTACGAAAATTTGGCTTGAAGACTACAAAGCATCCAAAACCATATAAGCTGCAATGGTTGAACGAAAGTGGAGAAATGCAAGTCGAAGATCAAGTGATTATTTCTCTGAGTATTGGGAAGTATGAGGACGACATTCTCTGTGATGTACTACCAATGGAGGCTGGTCACATTTTGTTAGGCAGACCTTGGCAATTAGATAGAAGAGTTATCCATGATGGCTATACCAACAAACATACCTTTTAGCTTAATGGAAAGAAAATCACTCTACTACCTATGACGCCACGAGAAGTGTACAAGGACCAACTTCAGCTCAAGCAGAGAGAAAGTACACCCACACAGGTCTTAAAACCATCTAATTACTTTCTCAAATCCAGCGACGTCAAAAAGGCTTGTTATGCTAAACGCCCTATGCTTATGTTTGTTTACAAGGAAACTTTGACTAATATAACTAATCCTCCACGGGCTTTGCCAATCGAACTTGAATCTCTATTGCAGGATTTTAGTGATGTGTTCCCAGAAGATAATCCAATTGGATTGCCTCCCATCCGAGGCATAGAACATCAAATAGACTTTTTTCCTGGAGCTACTTTACCCAATTAAGCAGCTTATAGAACCAACCGTGTTGAGACTAAAGAACTACAAAGACAGATTGATGAATTGATGAAGAAGGGTCATATAAGGGAAAGCATGAGTCCGTGTGTTGTACCTGTTCTATTGGTACCTAAAAAGGATGGTACCTGGAGGATGTGCGTAAACTGTAGGGCTATTAACAACATAACTGTTAAGTACAGGCACCCCATTCCTAGGTTAGATGATATGCTGGATGAGCTTCATGGGTCTGTTATCTTCTCCAAAATCGATCTTAAAAGTGGATACCATCAAATCAGAATGAAAGAAGGAGACGAGTGGAAAACAGCTTTCAAGACAAAACATGGGTTATATGAATGACTGGTTATGCCATTTGGTCTAACTAATGCTCCTAGTACTTTTATGAGATTAATGAATCATGTTCTTAGGGCCCTTATAGGAGTATTCGTAGTAGTTTATTTTGATGACATACTCATTTATAGCAAGAATCTGGTAGAACATGCTAGTCACATTAAGTCTGTTTTAGAAGTGTTAAGAAAAGAAAGGCTGCATGCTAACTTGAAGAAATGCACTTTTGGAACAAATAATGTGGTGTTCTTGGGTTTTATTGTAGGAGCAAATGGAGTACAAGTGGATGAGGAAAAGGTGAAAGCCATCAAGGATTGGCCAACTCCGAAATCTGTGGGTGAGGTAAGGAGTTTCCACGGGTTGGCTGGGTTCTATAGAAGATTTGTTAAGGATTTTAGCACTATTGTCGCCCCTCTTACTGAAGTTATCAAAAAGGATGTTGGCTTCAAGTGGGGACCTTCACAAGAAAACGCCTTCCAGAGCTTAAAGGATAAACTCACTCATGCACCTTTGTTAATATTACCTGACTTTCTAAAAACTTTTGAGATTGAGTGTGATGCCTCAGAAATAGGGATTGGAGCTGTGTTAATGCAAGATAGGAAGCCCATTGCATTTTTCAGTGAAAAACTTGGAGGATCTACTCTCAACTATCCGACTTACGACAAGGAGCTGTATGCCTTAATCAGAGCATTGCAAACGTGGCAGCATTACTTGTGGCCTAAGGAGTTTGTAATCCATACTGATTATGAATCTCTTAAGCATCTGAAGGGACAATATAAGCTTAACAAGAGGCACGCTAGATGGGTTGAGTTTATCGAATCCTTCCCATATGTCATCAAGTACAAAAAAGGTAAAGACAATGTAGTTGCTGATGCATTGTCCAGGAGGTACACCTTGCTCTCTTCTCTTGATGCTAAACTATTAGAATTTGAGCAGATTAAAGATCTATATGCTAACAATCCTGATTTTAAAGATATGTTTAAGAAGTGTGGTAAGTTTGCTGCTGATAGCTTCTATAAACATGATGGCTTCTTATTTCGTGAGAACAAGCTGTGTGTACCTAACTTATTGGCCAAGCATCCTCACTAAGCCACACCAATAAAATCCCAGAGGCCTAGTGACATTTATCCTTAGGAAGATCGGAAGACGCGCATCACTTCGGTTGGGCGCGACTTCGGGAAAAAGAGAAGCCGTGAGACGCAAGGCGAGAAGACGTAGGGCGCAAGGCAATGAGACTTGGGAAGCAAGTTGGGAGGCGCTTTGATCATTTCGGGATGAGGTCATCGGTCTTCTTCCAACGGTCAAATGTGGTCCCGCAGATATGACCGTTGGGCGCGTGCGTCCCAGGAAGTGGTCCCGGCGAGGGCGCGTGAAGATCAGGTGGTCCCCTCCAGCCGCCAACGGCTCCAGGTGGTCCCCTCCAGCCTCCAGCGACTTCTTCTCTCTCTTCTCCTCTTCTCCTCTTCTCCTTTGCGATTTTTCTGTCTGTTTAAGCTTAACTCTTGTATCCTTAAACATTAATGGAGATTTAATGGAAGCTCTCTTCATATTCTCTTGAAAACTCTCTAATCTCTTATTTTCTCTAGCTTTCGCAATGTGTGTTACTCAAACCCACATGGTATCAGAGCAGTGATATCCTCTCACCATGCTTCCATTAATCTCTTTTCATCACTCTCTGTTTTTCTTCTCCACTGTCTAGCTCTTGAAACTCAAAACTCGCTGTGAATAGCTCGGATTCAGCCTCCGGAGCGCATCCTTCCTGCGGCTCTTCTAAAAGTTTTGAAGAAAAAGGCTACCTTTGAGTCCTATATACAGAAAAGCTGGGATCTTTGGTGAACTTTAGCATCAAAAGAGTAAGCTTTTGCCTTCCAAACTCAAGGAAATCCCGAAATCTCTCTTGTGAAGCCTCGCCGGAAACTTTAAAAGGAAAAGGTCAAGTCTTTTCTCTCTTCTTGAAGTCGTGCTCTCTGGTGTTCTTAAGGGAAGAATCATAGCCTCCCCTGTTCGTGATTTCAAGAAAGCTTCAACCTTTCAAGTCTCTCTTTGGATCATTTCTCAGCCGACACACAAAGGTGTAATCTTTCCTTTTTAAATGGATCCAAGTAAGCTACAAGTTGTTCCTATTATGCTTAAAGGGCCAAATTACTTGCTGTGGGCTAGAGCTGCAAAGACTACCATTTGCACAAAGAAAGGCTATTGGAGTCATATAGTCAAGGATAGACCTCTAAAGAAGTTCGCATCAAGTGAGGAAGATGAGGAAGCGCTTGATGAGGATGATGATTGGTTCCTCATGGATCAATCTGTCAAGTCTATCATCTTGGGATCACTAGACAAACCCATATTAGAAGCCTACTACTACTGTGAGACAGCTAAAGACTTATGGGATTCATTGAAGAAAGTATATGGTAATATCTCAAGTCTCACTCGGGTTTTTGAAGTTAAGAAGGAATTGAGTAGTCTTTACCAAGATGACATGGAATTTACGGAATACTTTGGTAGATTTTGATCTTTGTGGGCTGAGATGGATATGCTTAGACCAATGACATTGGAGCCTAAGGTAATTATGAGAAGAAGTGAAGAGGATAAAGTTCTCGGCGTGATGATGAATCTTAATCCGTGTTATACGGATCTTGTTAAACATATCTTGAGGACTGCGGCTACTACTCATTCACTCCCTAGTCTTGAAGAAGTGTGTGCTCAAATCCAGAAGGAACAAGGGTCTATTGGTCTATTGGAAAGAAAGGGAAGTTCGGGTCTAATAATTGCCAACAAAGCTCAAGTTAAGACCGAAGAGAAGAAGAGGGTAATATGTGAGCATTGTAAGAAGAAAGGTCATGCCAAAGATAAGTGCTGGATCCTTCATCCACATCTTAAGCCAGCCAATTTTAAAGAAGCAAGGGCTAACCTCACTCAAGAGAAGTCGGATGAACCAAATCAATTGTCTCAAGCTCCTTTCTCTTCGGGTTCATCCTCTTGGGCTGGACAGCAAGAACAAGGGATTGCTGCATCATCTTCTTCCCAAGGAGAGGTGATTAAGAATGCAGACTTGGAAGCTCTCATTCAATCCCTTAAGTCTCTAAGGGATTCTGGTATTTGTCTCTTCTCACACTCTTTATTTAAGCCGATTATCATTGACTCGAGAGTTTCTCACCACATGATTAGTGATAGGGAGCTAATGAGTGATATTGAACCAGGTTTAGGGAGTGTGGTAATTGCCAATGGGGCTAAGGTATCGGTTAGTGGTGTAGGGAATTAGGCTTACTTAACAAGAAAATGAAAGCCTTCTTTATGCCCGGTTTCTCCTCAAAGTTGTTATCGGTTAGGAAAGTTGATGCGTCACGGAGGGATCCTGGGCTTAGCCATTCGTTGGGGGAAGATAAAGATAAGTCGGAAATGAAAGACGGAAAGTTGCGGAACAAAAGAGAGAGTTTCTCGGACTTAGGTCCGAGAGTTCTATAGATGGATTCGAGGGAAACAGAGGGAAAATGAGCCAAGAGGGATTGAGTGACGACACGTGAGGAATGACTCACCTCACGATACGGTCAACTTAGCCGACGTGAACCCGGTTCAACGGCGGCTAAGGTTTTCGGTTCGAGTCTCACGCAGCGAGGGGTTGAAACAATTTTTCATTCAAAAGAGGCTACCCTCAAAACGAAATACAAGGGTCCTTTAAATAGGCAAACAAAAGAACGGAAGCCCTAGACACGTGGGCTAAAAGAAAGCGCGGCTAAAAGGTCCGTACAAAGCATAACGGCTATAAAACATAACGGCTAAAAAGATAGGATGGACGCGGCAAGGAAAGTTGCGCGTCCATGCGCTAAGTGCCCGACCTCATTAAAACCTCCCTTGGGAAACCACTTGGGACAAAACCAAGGTGAGGGAAAAGAGTACCCAGCTGCCTTAACGACTTAGGATCTTCACCTTGAAATGGTGAAGACCGATCGGACAACCTCCATCGGGTCGCGGCTGAACTGGTCGCATGATCAGAGATCATGCGACTTCAGGAACTCGGTCACGAACAGATTGCAATTGGCTTGCGTCTTTTGAGCAGCCGTCTTCGACCTGGTTGTGATCCCCGGGTCAATAGTCGGGGCACAGACTGAACTTGGTGTTCCGCGGTTGGGTCCTTCGGTAATCTCTCTGTCCGCATTCGGTCCATTGGGTCGGGGCTCATCACTGGGAGCATGATCGGAGAAGGCAGAATCCAAGACGGATTGTACATCCTTGAAGATTCTAAGATGTTTTCTAAGTTTTATAACACTAATGTTGGTTTTTCGAATTCGGCTATTGGCTTGAAACCCTCTATTTGGCATGCAAGGGCTGGCCACCCTCATTTTCGTGCTTTGAACCTTATGTTACCTCAATTATCCTTTGACAATTTTAGTGATTGTGAAACTTGCATATTAGGAAAACATTGCAAAACGGTTTATCCCTCATCATCGACCATTTATGATAATTGCTTTGATCTTGGTTATTCCGATGTATGGACTTCGCCGTGCATATCTAGGGATAGACATAGATACTTTGTGACATTTATTGATGAGAAGTCAAAATACACATGGATCACCTTGATGCCATCAAAGGATAAAGTGTTTGATGCATTTAAAAATTTCGAAGCTTACATCACTAATCACTTTAATGCTAAATTGAAGGTATTACGAACGGATAATGGTGGTGAGTATATGAGTCGTGTGTTCCAAGAACACCTTGCCAAACAAGGAATCCTTCACCAAACAAGTTGCCCTTATAATCCGCAACAAAATGGTGTGGCCGAACGTAAAAATCGACATCTAATGGAAATAACACGAGCAATCATGTTTCATATGCACGTTCCAAAACATTTTTGGGGGAGATGCTGTCATGACAGCATGCTATTTGATTAATCGAACCCCTACCAAGATTCTTCGGGATGTGTCTCCATTTAAGGTACTTAACAAAACTGAACCACATTTAGATCACTTACGTGTATTTGGGTGTCTTTGTTTTGTTTTAGTCCCCTGAGATCTCTGCAACAAGCTTGAAGCCAAAAGTAAACGGTGTATGTTTATTGGCTATTCTCCGACACAAAAAGGCTATAAGTGTTATGACCCGGAGTCAAGAAGAGTGTATGTGTCTCGTGATGTTAAATTCTTGGAAGATAGAGGATTGTATGATGCTACTACGTGGGATGACCTTCAGGACTTATCAGAGCCAAATCTGGACCGAGCCGCCAGCTTGCGGCTTCTCCTCCAACATTTAGGTCTCTCTCGGGAAACGGATGCTGCACCCGCTGGGACGCGTCCTTCGTGCTCACAGTCTCTGCACCGCTCCTTGCCTTCCGATACCGAGACGCATACACATCCCGCTGTTCTCGACTCGAATCATGATCCTTCTGCTATTGTTCCAGACGCACCCTCCCCGACGCCTCCTCCAGTTCCGACTGTCAATCCGGCCGAGGATTCCTACCCGACCGCGTATACCGATCGGCCTGTGACTTCCGAGACGTCTGGCTTGCATGATGATGGGTCTGTTTCGGGTCGTGATTCTCATCCCGTTCAACAACTTCGTCGTAGTACTAGGGTGCGTAAGGATCCCTCACGATGGGTAGAAACGCGGACATACTATAATGCCTTTGCTATAGCTCATCCGACTCAAACGGTATTCTCTATGAACCTTGTACCACCTCAGTTTAAAGCTTTTCTTGGGAAAATTGAGTTGGATCAGGTACCCAAGACGTTTACTGAAGCTAGTCAAAACCCTGCCTGGATGGAGGCGGTTAATGCTGAAGCCGCCGCAATGGATGTCAATAACACATGGGCTGAGGCTGAACTTCCGCCGGGAAAGAAAGCTGTCTCTTGCAAATGGGTCTTTACCATTAAGTATAAGGCTAATGGAGAGATTGAACGCTACAAGGCACGTCTTGTTGCACGAGGCTTCACTCAAACCTACGGGAAGGATTATACAGACACCTTTGCTCCGGTTGCCAAGCTTCATACGGTAAGGGTTGTGCTTTCCTTAGCTACTAATATATCTTGGGATTTATGGCAGATGGATGTCAAGAACGCTTTCCTTCAAGGAGAGCTTGAGGAGGAAGTGTATATGACTCCACCGCCGGGACTTGAGTCTCGGTTTGATCCCGGAAAGGTTCTTCGGGTTAGGAAAGCCATCTATGGGCTGAAGAAATCTCCAAGAGCTTGGTATCATAAACTGAGCCATACCCTTCGTGATCGTGGTTTTGTCAAGTCTGAAGCCGATCACACTTTGTTCACCTTCCGGCGGACTCAAGGCATTGTGGTTGTGCTCATTTATGTGGATGACCTTATCATCACCGACGAGGATAAGGAAGGTATTTCCCAAACTAAGACTTATCTTCATTCTGTTTTTGACATCAAAGACTTGGGGGAGTTGACGTACTTTCTAGGGATTGAGATTTGTCGTTCCTCGGAAGGCTTATTTTTCTCCCAATGAAAGTACACTCTTGATCTGTTGTGTGAGACAGGAATGGAGACTTCTAAGTCTGTCAAGACACTAATTGATGATGGCTACAAGGCTCATCGAGAGGGGGAGAATGCGGCTGAGCCATATAAGGATCCAATGTTGTACAGGCGACTCATAGGTAAGCTTATTTACCTTACCATAACCCGTCCTGACCTCTGTTTTGCAGTAAACCAAGTCAGCCAGCACATGCAAAATCCCACGAAGCATCATTGGTCGATGCTTGAGCGCATCCTTCGGTATCTAAGAGGGAGTTCAAGCCAAGGCATTTGGATGGGTATGCATAATAGTACTACAATATCTGGATATTGTGATGCTGATTGGGTAGGTGATATGAACGATAGGAAGTCTACTACTGGTTTTTGCACATTCATTGGAGGGAACTTGGTGACTTGGAAGACCAAGAAGCAAAAGGTGGTGGCTTGCTCTCTGTCCGCATTCGGTCCATTGGGTCGGGGCTCATCATTCCCTCCCTCTTGAGAAGGTTCTGACCTCAGAACGTCGTAGTCATCACCTACATCAAATGGTACCAAATCAGCCACATTGAAAGAGGTTGAAGTCCGATACGTACCTGGGAGTTCGAGGCGGTAGGCATTGTCGTTGATTTTCTCGATGACTTGAAATGGCCCGTCTCCCCTTGGGCTGAGCTTGTCCTTTCGGTACTGAGGGAAGCGTTCTGGGCTTAAGTGTAGCCACACCCAGTCGCCTGGCTTGAAAATCATAGCCTTGCGGTGCTTGTCGGCTTTATAGGCATATTGCTCCGTCCTTCTTTCTAAGTTTACCCGAACTTCCGAGTGCAGCTTCTTGATCAATTCGGCTTTTGCTTTCCCATCTTGGCATTCAATCTCATTAGATGGTATGGGAAGTAGGTCCATAGGCAATAGGGGTTTGAAACCATAGGCGACCTCGAAAGGGGATTTCTTGGTCGCGGAGTGAACGGATTGATTGTAGGCAAATTCCATGAGTGGTAAAAGTTCGAGCCATGTCCCCTGGTTGCTGGCAACAGTGGTTCGGATTAGGGCTCCGATGGTCCGGTTCACCACCTCGGTTTGGCCGTCGGTTTGCGGCTGCCATGCTGTTGAGTACAAGAGCTTAGTGCCCATTTTCCTCCATAAGGTCCGCCAAAAATGTCCGAGAAATTTAGGGTCACGATCAGATACTATGCTGCGAGGTAGGCCATGTAGCCTGACCACTTCTCGGAAGAACAAGTTGGCTAGGGCAGTGGCGTCCGTCAGCTTTTTGCACGGCACGAAGTGGGCCATCTTAGAAAACCTGTCAACAACAACAAAAATGGCATCCTTGCGATAGCAATTAGGCAACCCAAGCACAAAATCCATAGATAAATCAATCCAAGGTCCATTTGGAATCGGGAGGGGTTTATATAACCCGTGGGGTCGCGGCGTGGATTTTGCGGTCCGACACGTGATACAGCGCCCTACAAATTTTTCCACCATCCGCTTCATCTTTGGACAGTAAAAATGCTACTTGAGGACCTCCAGTGTTTTTGTAACTCCAAAATGGCCGGTAAGGCCGCCGCCGTGTGCTTCTTGTAGTAAAAGTATTCGGATAGAGCCGGCCGGAATGC
This sequence comes from Lepidium sativum, assembly GCA_023374145.1. Lineage (NCBI taxonomy): Eukaryota > Viridiplantae > Streptophyta > Magnoliopsida > Brassicales > Brassicaceae > Lepidium > Lepidium sativum. Next base: position 4,369 of record JAKUCM010002409.1, on the reverse strand, counting down.
ACAACCTGCGATCTCGGAAAAGGAAACCATCAGAGACAAAATATTGAGAGAATACCCCTTTTCCATGCTCCTTATAGCTGGCCCCGAACTCTGGGTCTGTTTCATAAGCTCCCTTGATGCCCTCAAAACCTAGAATCCTTGCTTCCATAGTCGTGACTAGGGTGTACCGTCTAGATAGTGCGTCGGCCACTGTATTTTCTTTGCCTTTCTTGTATTTGATGACGTATGGGAAGGCTTCTATGAACTCTAGCCACTTGGCATATCTTCTTTTGAGATTGGTCTGGCCGCAGAGATGCTTCAAGGTCTCGTGGTCCGAATGAATCACAAATTCCCGCGGGAGGAGATAGTGCTGCCAAGTTTCCATGGCTCGGACCAAGGCATAGAGCTCCTTATCGTAGGTGGGGTAGTTCAGGGTGGGGCCGTGAAGCTTCTCACTGAAGTAGGCCACGGGCTTGCCCCCTTGTGTCAGAACTGCTCCTATGCCAACGCCGGACGCGTCGCACTCAACTTCGAAGGTTCTTTCAAAGTCGGGTAGGACAAGGAGGGGAGCCTGGGTCAGCCTCTTCTTAAGTTCTCTGAAGGAGTTCTCTTGTGCTGGTCCCCATGTGAATTCCTCATTCTTCTTGGTGATGGCTGTGAGCGGCGCAGCTATCGTACTGAAATCCTTAACGAACCGTCGGTAGAAGCTTCCCAGGCCGTGAAAGCTCCTTACTTGGCTCACTGTAGTTGGAGTGGGCCATTCTTCAATTGCCTTGATCTTTTCCTGATCCACCCTAAGTCCCTGCGCACTTACAACAAAACCTAAAAAGACCAATTCATTAGATCCAAAAACACACTTCTTGAAGTTAGCGTAAAGCTTCTCTTCTCGAAGTGTGGTCAAAACAGCATGAATATGTTTCAAATGTTCCTCAAGGTTGCGGCTATAAATGAGAATATCATCAAAATAGACAACCACAAATTTATTGATAAAGGTTCGAAGTACGTGATTCATAAGCTGCATGAAGGTAGACGGGGCGTTGGACAAGCCGAAAGGCATGACTAGCCATTCATAGAGGCCCTGCTTGGTTTTGAAAGCTGTTTTCCACTCGTCTCCTTCCTTCATCCTGACTTGGTGGTAGCCACTCTTAAGGTCGATCTTGGTAAAAATGATGGCCCCGTTAAGCTCATCTAGCATGTCATCGAGCCGCGGTATGGGATGCCTATATTTGACGGTAATATTGTTGACAGCTCGGCAATCCACGCACATCCTCCACGAACCATCCTTCTTAGGCACCAAAAGGACTGGAACAGCACAAGGGCTGAGGCTTTCTCGCACATAGCCTTGCCTCATAAGGTCTCCGACCTGCTTCTCTAGTTCTTTGGCCTCGGTGGGGTTAACTCTATAAGTGGCTCGGTTGGGTAGTTGGGCCCCTGGTATGAGGTCAGTCTGGTGTTCAATTCCTCGAAGTGGTGGCAGTCCGTGGGGGAGTTCTTCGGGAAAGACGTCTTGGAAGCATTCTACTAGCTTTTTGATTTCTTCCGGAATGTACACGTCTTCCTTATCTATTGACAACAAATCCTTAAAGACCATCAATAAGACATGACAAGAGGAGTCTCTAAGGGACCTCCTCATACTACCAACATTGATCAAGAGGTTTGTTTTATGATCCGGATCCTTAGTCATATTAGATTGCAATTCATTCACTTGTGCGGGTGTTAAAGGCCTAAGGCACATGCGTTTCTTATCATGAATGAAATGATACTGATTGGTGTGACCGCAGTGGGATGTTTTCTTGTCAAATTGCCAAGGCCGACCCAACAGGAGGTGGCTGGGTTGCATTGGCACTACATCACATATGACTTGGTCCTTGTAAGGTCCCACATTAAATGCAACCGAAACTTGTTCGGAGACATCAATCATTGATTTATTATTTAACCATTTGAGCCTATAGGGTTTTGGGTGGGATGTAGTTGTGAGAGAGAGTTTCTTGACCATATAGAAGCTCGCGACATTGGTACATGAGCCCCCATCTATGATCAAGCCACACACCTTCCCGCTTACCATGCAAAGAGTATGGAAGATGTTGTCTCGTTGATTGGACTCCTCTAATGTTGGGCTGGCGCTGAGAACTCATCTGATCATAAGGAGCTCTCCGATCTAGGGTTCGGCTATGGTCTCTTCCGCCTCGGCTTCTTCGGACAGAACGGGCTGGTCGTCTGCCTCATCTTGAGATTCATAATCCCTGGTTGCTGTGAGTGTCATATTCCGCTGATTGGGGCAGTCTCGAGCATAGTGACCACGTCCTCGGCATTTAAAACACTCAATGTCTCGCGTCCTGGCATCGGTGGGCTGCGGGCGAGACTCGGGTCGCAGATTGATGTTGTTCTCGCGGGGCTTGAAACGAGACTCGATGTGAGCAACTTTTGGTTTATCAGCCATGCGGCTATTCCCTTGGGAGGATGAGGTACTCGGAGTCCAGCTTGGCAGTCCTTGACCTCTGGTCCGAGGTCCCAACGTGTTTTTCCTTTTGATTTGTTGCTCGACTTGGACGGCTAGATGTAGCATTTCTTCGAAGCCGTTATATGTTTGGCGTTCGACTTTCCGAGTGATCCTCTCATTCATCCCATCAAGGAACTCAGCCATTAATGCTTCTTCAGTTTCTTCAAGTTGCAGTCGATTCCTTAAGTGCTCAAATTCTTCAAAATATTCTTCAACACCCTTTGTGCCTTGAGTAAGCCTCCTAAATCGCCTTTGCAGGTCGCGGCTGTAGTATTGAGGAATGTAACGCCTCCTCATAAGAGCTTTCATCGCGGCCCAAGTAGCTATAGGCCGCTCATAGTTTCTCCTTCGATCGTCTACATCCCGATCCCACCAAGTGAGGGCGTGATCGGTAAGTTGAGCCACGGCGAAGGTCACTTGCCGCTGATCGGGGTAAGTATAGCAGGAGAAAACCTTGTCCATACGACCTTCCCACTGGAGGTAGGCTTCTGGATCGACCTTGCCCGCGAAAGTAGGCACGAACAGCTTGTAAGAAGGTCCAACTTGATTTGGACCCATAGGCCGAGGGTCATCACGCCGAGGGTTTCTTCGCCTCGGGAAATCTGGGTCTTCCTCGGTAGAGTAATCTTCGACCTGCCCTTGGTCGGGTGGTTGGCCAGGAGGGAAAGGGACTCGTGGTTCGCGTTGCGGGAGTACACGAGAGGCGACGGGCCGAGTGATTTCGAGCCGATTGAGGCGCTCGTCGATCTGGCCCAGCTGGGTCTGAATCTGCAGTAAGATGGTCCCGAGCTCGGGTGGAGGAGGCGGGACTAGGGGCGGATTTTGTTCGGCCATGGTACGGACAAATCGGTACGGCCTTTCGATGTACGGAACAGAGTACGGACGCCGTACAATTTCCGGTGTGCCGGAAGTCAGGGAGGGCCGGCGGAGGGTCGCCGGGGAAAGAGTACAGACGGTTGTACGGTCGGCGATGTACGGACGGAGGGTCGGGCCGTACTCGTCGGGGTTGGTGGCTGTACGACTCGCGGCTGCGCGTCCTTGCCTGCGGGGTAAGGACAAAACAACAAAGTGGATAAGACTTGAAGACAAAGGGAACGTTTGAAATTCAAACGTGACAGCTCATGATTGGAGAGAGGGTGTGGTCAAAAGCAAAAGGTGGTCAATGATTAGAGAGAAAACCCAAGCCGCCAATCGGAAAGCTAGGCGACAAACAACTTTGCCGCCGCAATCTCAGAAGGCGACACGTGGTTTCTAAGGCCACCACCAACGCTTTGACGCCAAAAGAAAACACCTTTTCCGAATCAAAAAGCAGAAAGCACGAAATGAAAAGCGAAAACTCAAGAACACGAAGGCGAAGCTCTAATGAAACCCGGAAAAACTTTCGAAGAAAACCGAACAAAACCGCAGAAAAATCGCAAATAAATGGCAAGAGGTAAAGCCGAAACAAGGTTCCAGCTTTGCCAGCTCAAAGGCCAAAGAAACTACCAAAAAGGAGTGATCTTTTTCCACCGCTTCAATGAAGACGATGAACAAAAACACTCAAACAAGGAAAAATAAGCAAAAGAGTAAAAGAGATGGAGACACACGACCGTGGGGGATCTTCGGCTCTGATAGCAAAAACTGATGCGTCACGGAGGGATCCTGGGCTTAGCCATTCGTTGGGGGAAGATAAAGATAAGTCGGAAATGAAAGAGGGAAAGTTGCGGAACAAAAGAGAGAGCTTCTCGGACTTAGGTCCGAGAGTTCTATAGATGGATTCGAGGGAAACAGAGGGAAAATGAGCCAAGAGGGATTGAGTGACGACACGTGAGGAATGACTCGCCTCACGATACGGTCAACTTAGCCGACGTGAACCCGGTTCAACGGCGGCTAAGGTTTTTGGTGCGAGTC
>JAKUCM010002408.1:0-47201 GCA_023374145.1 Lepidium sativum | reverse complement strand
CACCTCTATTTGAAATTTCTTGAAGAAAAAATCTTGCCATGTGTTTGTTCTTTTATGGTAGACATTTTTTCTTAGACAAACAAATGACGGACTGAGCGCCACACCAGATTTTAGCAACATCCTGCTAGAAAAACAAAAATTATTAAGTAACCTATTGATCCTGACTGGTTCCTTTACAGCTTCTGTAAGTGCAACATTCGTAGGTTTTGTCCTAGATAGCGCCACAGTTTGTTGGAAAGCATTGTTTCCATGTAGTAGCAATCCCTCCAACTGCAATAACATATCTACTATGAGATTTTCTTCTATCAAGATCAGTTACAAAATTTCAATCACAATACCCACATACATCTAATTTTTTCCTTTACTGTATACGAGATTCAATTCTTGAGATCCTTATATGTACTAAGCAACCACTTAACTGCTACCCAGTGAACTAATCATGGTTTGCTCATAAGTGTACTTATGAGACCTATACACAATGTTAACTTTGGCAGAGAACTAGTCATTGCATACATTATTCTACCAACACCACATGAATATGGATACTGTAGGAGAGGTCTTTAGTCTTTATTTATTTCGTGATTAAAAGTTTTAAAAACATACATGAACTTTCAAATTGTGGCGAACTTCTCTTTTTGGTTCTTACCAAGAAATTGATATGGACTTTGTGAGCGATAAGGTGGAAATAAATTGACTTAAGGCTCTGGTTATTGAAAGAAAAGTTGAAATTCAAGATGGAAAAGAAAGTTAAGATTGGGTTTGAATACGGCCGTATGATTGGGTATTGTTGTTTATACTTCACAGTCTTACGCATGAGATATTCTTATAGAGTATATCTGCAGAATTATGAGATGTGTAATACATCCACACCTCTATTTGAAATTTCTTGAAGAAAAAATCTTGCCATGTGTTTGTTCTTTTATGGTAGACATTTTTCTTAGAAAAACAAATGACGGACTGAGCGCCACACCAGATTTTAGCAACATCCTGCTAGAAAAACAAAAATTATTAAGTAACCCATTGATCCTGACTGGTTCCTTTACAGCTTCTGTAAGTGCAACATTCGTAGGTGGTTTTGTCCTAGATAGAGCCACAGTTTGTTGGAAAGCATTGTTTCCATGTAGTAGCAATCCCTCCAACTGCAATAACATATCTACTATGAGATTTTCTTCTATCAAGATCAGTTACAAAATTTCAATCACAATACCCACATACATCTAATTTTTTCCTTTACTGTATACGAGATTCAATTCTTGAGATCCTTATATGTACCTAAGCAACCACTTACCTGCTACCCAGTGAACTAATCATGGTTTGCTCATAAGTGTACTTATGAGACCTATACACAATGTTAACTTTCGCAGAGAACTAGTCATTGCATACATTAGTCTACCAACACCACATGAATATGGATACTGTAGGAGAGGTCTTTAGTCTTTATTTATTTAGTGATTAAAATTTTTAAAAACATACATGAACTTCCAAATTGTGGCGAACTTCTCTTTTAGGTTCCTACCAAGAAATTTATATGGACTTTGTGAGCTATAAGGTGGAAATAAATTGACTTAAGCCTCTGGTTTTTGACAGAAAAGTTGAAATTCTAGAAGGAAAAGAAAGTTAAGATTGTCTTTGAATATGGCCGTCTGATTGGGTATTGTTGTTTGTACTTAATTCTTACGCAGGAGATACTCTTATTGATTATATATGTAGGATTACGAGATGTGCAGTATAGCCACACCTCTATTTGAAATTTCTTGAAGAAAAAATCTCTTTATTGCCATGTGTTTTGTTCTTTTATGGTAGACATTGTTCTTAGACAAACAAATGACGGACTGAGCACCACACAAGATTTTAGCAACATCCTGCTAGAAAAACAAAAATTATTAAGTAACCCATTGATCCTGATTGATTCCTTTACAGCTTCTGTAAGTGCAACATAGCTTTTGTCATAGATAGAGCCACAGTTTGTTGGAAGCATTGTCTCCATGTAGTAGCATCCTCCAAACTGCGATAACATATCTACTGTTTAGATTTTCTTCTATCAAGATCAGTTACCAAATTTCAATAACAATACCAACATACATCTAATTCTTTCCTTTACTCTATACGAGATTCAAGTCTTGAGATCCTTATATGTACCTAAGCAACCACTTAACTGTTACCCAGTGAACTAATCATGGTTTGCTCATAAGTGTACTTATGAGACCTATACACAATGTTAACTTTGGCAGAGAACTAGTCATTGCATACATTATTCTACCAACACCACATGAATATGGATACTGTAGGAGAGGTCTTTAGTCTTTATTTATTTAGTGATTAAAAGTTTTAAAAACATACATGAACTTCCAAATTGTGGCGAACTTCTCTTTTTGGTTCTTACCAAGAAATTGATATGGACTTTGTGAGCGATAAGGTGGAAATAAATTGACTTAAGGCTCTGGTTATTGAAAGAAAAGTTGAAATTCAAGAAGGAAAAGAAAGTTAAGATTGGGTTTGAATACGGCCGTATGATTGGGTATTGTTGTTTATACTTCACAGTCTTACGCATGAGATATTCTTATAGAGTATATCTACAGAATTATGAGATGTGTAATACATCCACACCTCTATTTGAAATTTCTTGAAGAAAAAATCTTGCCATGTGTTTGTTCTTTTATGGTAGACATTTTTCTTAGACAAACAAATGACGGACTGAGCGCCACACCAGATTTTAGCAACATCCTGCTAGAAAAACAAAAATTATTAAGTAACCTATTGATCCTGACTGGTTCCTTTACAGCTCTGTAAGTGCAACATTCGTAGGTTTTGTCCTAGATAGAGCCACAGTTTGTTGGAAAGCATTGTTTTCCATGTAGTAGCAATCCCTCCAACTGCAATAACATATCTACTATGAGATTTTCTTCTATCAAGATCAGTTACAAAATTTCAATCACAATACCCACATACATCTAATTTTTTCCTTTACTGTATACGAGATTCAATTCTTGAGATCCTTATATGTACCTAAGCAACCACTTAACTGCTACCCAGTGAACTAATCATGGTTTGCTCATAAGTGTACTTATGAGACCTATACACAATGTTAACTTTGGCAGAGAACTAGTCATTGCATACATTATTCTACCAACACCACATGAATATGGATACTGTAGGAGAGGTCTTTAGTCTTTATTTATTTCGTGATTAAAAGTTTTAAAAACATACATGAACTTCCAAATTGTGGCGAACTTCTCTTTTTGGTTCTTACCAAGAAATTGATATGGACTTTGTGAGCGATAAGGTGGAAATAAATTGAGTTAAGGCTCTGGTTATTGAAAGAAAAGTTGAAATTCAAGAAGGAAAAGAAAGTTAAGATTGGGTTTGAATACGGCCGTATGATTGGGGTATTGTTGTTTATACTTCACAGTCTTACGCATGAGATATTCTTATAGAGTATATCTACAGAATTATGAGATGTGTAATACATCCACACCTCTATTTGAAATTTCTTGAAGAAAAATCTTGCCATGTGTTTGTTCTTTTATGGTAGACATTTTTCTAGACAAACAAATGACGGACTGAGCGCCACACCAGATTTTAGCAACATCCTGCTTGAAAACAAAAATTATTAAGTAACCTATTGATCCTGACTGGTTCCTTTACAGCTTCTGTAAGTGCAACATTCGTAGGTTTTGTCCTAGATAGAGCCACAGTTTGTTGGAAAGCATTGTTTCCATGTAGTAGCAATCCCTCCAACTGCAATAACATATCTACTATGAGATTTTCTTCTATCAAGATCAGTTACAAAATTTCAATCACAATACCCACATACATCTAATTTTTTCCTTTACTGTATACGAGATTCAATTCTTGAGATCCTTATATGTACCTAAGCAACCACTTAACTGCTACCCAGTGAACTAATCATGGTTTGCTCATAAGTGTACTTATGAGACCTATACACAATGTTAACTTTGGCAGAGAACTAGTCATTGCATACATAATTCTACCAACACCACATGAATATGGATACTGTAGGAGAGGTCTTTAGTCTTTATTTATTTCTTGATTAAAAGTTTTAAAAACATACATGAACTCCAAATTGTGGCGAACTTCTCTTTTAGGTTCTTACCAAGAAATTGATATGGACTTTGTGAGCGATAAGGTGGAAATAAATTGACTTAAGGCTCTGGTTATTGACAGAAAAGTTGAAGTTCAAGAAGGAAAAGAAAGTTAAGATTGGGTTTGAATACGGTCGTCTGATTGGGTATTGTTGTTTATACTTCAGTCTTACGCATGAGATATTCTTATAGAGTATATCTGCAGAATTATGTGATGTGTAATACATCCACACCTCTATTTGAAATTTCTTGAAGAAAAAATCTTGCCATGTGTTTTGTTCTTTTATGGTAGACATTGTTCTTAGACAAACAAATGACGGACTGAGTGCCACACCAGATTTTAGCAACATCCTGCTAGAAAAACCAAAATTATTAAGTAATCCATTAATGCTGACTGGTTCCTTTACAACTTCTGTAACTGTAACATACATAGCTTTTGTGATAGATAGAGCCACATTTTGTTGGAAGCATTGTTTCTAGGTAGTAGCAATCCCTCCAACTGTGATAACATATCGTCTGTCAGATTTTCTTCTATCAAGATCAGTTACAAAATTTCAATCACAATACCCACATATATCTAATTCTTTCTTTTACTATATACGAGATTCAAGTCGTGAGATCCTTATATGTAACCTAAGCAACCACTTAACTGCTACCCAGTGAACTAATCATGGTTTTCTCATAAGTGTACTTATGAGACCTATACACAATGTTAACTTTGGCAGAGAACTAGTCGTTGCATACATTATTCTACCAACACCACATGAATATGGATACTGTAGAAGAGGTCTTCAATCTTTATTTATTTAGTGATTAAAATTTTTAAAAACATACATGAACTTCCAAATTGTGGCGAACTTCTCTTTTTCGTTACTTACCAAGAAATTGATATGGACTTTGTGAGGCGATAAGGTGGAAATAAATTGATTTAAGGCTCTGGTTATTGACAGAAAAGTTGAAGTTCAAGAAGGAAAAGAAAGTTAAGATTGGGTTTGAATACGGCTGTCTGATTGGGTATTGTTGTTTATACTTCAGTCTTACGCATGAGATATTCTTATAGAGTATATCTGCAGAATTATGAGATGTGTAATACATCCACACCTCTATTTGAAATTTCTTGAAGAAAAAATCTTGCCATGTGTTTGTTCTTTTATGGTAGACATTGTTCTTAGACAAACAAATGACGGATGGAGCGCCACACCAGATTTTTAGCAACGTCCTGCTAGAAAAACAAAAATTATTAAGTAACCCATAGATCCTGACAGGTTCCTTTACAGCTTCTGTAGGTGCAACATACGTAGCTTTTGTCATTGATAAAGCCACAATTTGTTGGAAAGCATTGTTTTCGAAGTAGTAGCAATCCCTCCAACTGTGATAATATATCCTCTGATAGATTTTCTTCTATCAATATCGGTTACAAAAATTCAATCACAATACCCACATACATCTAATTCTTTCCTTTACTCTATACGAGATTCAAGTCGTGAGATCCTTATATGTACCTAAGCAACCACTTAACTGCTACCCAGTGAACTAATCATGGTTTTCTCATAAGTGTACTTATGAGACCTATACACAATGTTAACTTTGGCAGAGAACTAGTCATTGCATACATTATTCTACCAACACCACATGAATATGGATACTGTAGGAGAGGTCTTTAGTCTTTATTTATTTCGTGATTAAAAGTTTTAAAAACATACATGAACTTCCAAATTGTGGCGAACTTCTCTTTTTGGTTCTTACCAAGAAATTGATATGGACTTTGTGAGCGATAAGGTGGAAATAAATTGACTTAAGGCTCTGGTTATTGAAAGAAAAGTTGAAATTCAAGAAGGAAAAGAAAGTTAAGATTGGGTTTGAATACGGCCGTATGATTGGGTATTGTTGTTTATACTTCACAGTCTTACGCATGAGATATTCTTATAGAGTATATCTACAGAATTATGAGATGTGTAATACATCCACACCTCTATTTGAAATTTCTTGAAGAAAAAATCTTGCCATGCGTTTGTTCTTTTATGGTAGACATTTTTCTTAGACAAACAAATGACGGACTGAGCGCCACACCAGATTTTAGCAACATCCTGCTAGAAAAACAAAAATTATTAAGTAACCTATTGATCCTGACTGGTTCCTTTACAGCTTCTGTAAGTGCAACATTCGTAGGTTTTGTCCTAGATAGAGCCACAGTTTGTTGGAAAGCATTGTTTCCATGTAGTAGCAATCCCTCCAACTGTGATAACATATCGTCTGTGAGATTTTCTTCTATCAAGATCAGTTACAAAATTTCAATCACAATACCCACATACATCTAATTTTTTCCTTTACTGTATACGAGATTCAATTCTTGAGATCCTTATATGTACCTAAGCAACCACTTAACTGCTACCCAGTGAACTAATCATGGTTTGCTCATAAGTGTACTTATGAGACCTATACACAATGTTAACTTTGGCAGAGAACTAGTCATTGCATACATAATTCTACCAACACCACATGAATATGGATACTGTAGGAGAGGTCTTTAGTCTTTATTTATTTCTTGATTAAAAGTTTTAAAAACATACATGAACTCCAAATTGTGGCGAACTTCTCTTTTAGGTTCTTACCAAGAAATTGATATGGACTTTGTGAGCGATAAGGTGGAAATAAATTGACTTAAGGCTCTGGTTATTGACAGAAAAGTTGAAGATCAAGAAGGAAAAGAAAGTTAAGATTGGGTTTGAATACGGCCGTCTGATTGGGTATTGTTGTTTATACTTCAGTCTTACGCATGAGATATTCTTATAGAGTATATCTGCAGAATTATGTGATGTGTAATACATCCACACCTCTATTTGAAATTTCTTGAAGAAAAAATCTTGCCATGTGTTTTGTTCTTTTATGGTAGACATTGTTCTTAGACAAACAAATGACGGACTGAGTGCCACACCAGATTTTAGCAACATCCTGCTAGAAAAACCAAAATTATTAAGTAATCCATTGATGCTGACTGGTTCCTTTACAACTTCTGTAAGTGTAACATACATAGCTTTTGTGATAGATAGAGCCACATTTTGTTGGAAGCATTGTTTCTAGGTAGTAGCAATCCCTCCAACTGTGATAACATATCGTCTGTCAGATTTTCTTCTATCAAGATCAGTTACAAAATTTCAATCACAATACCCACATATATCTAATTCTTTCTTTTACTATATACGAGATTCAAGTCGTGAGATCCTTATATGTACCTAAGCAACCACTTAACTGCTACCCAGTGAACTAATCATGGTTTTCTCATAAGTGTACTTATGAGACCTATACACAATGTTAACTTTGGCAGAGAACTAGTCGTTGCATACATTATTCTACCAACACCACATGAATATGGATACTGTAGAAGAGGTCTTCAATCTTTATTTATTTAGTGATTAAAATTTTTAAAAACATACATGAACTTCCAAATTGTGGCGAACTTCTCTTTTTCGTTCTTACCAAGAAATTGATATGGACTTTGTGAGCGATAAGGTGGAAATAAATTGATTTAAGGCTCTGGTTATTGACAGAAAAGTTGAAGTTCAAGAAGGAAAAGAAAGTTAAGATTGGGTTTGAATACGGCTGTCTGATTGGGTATTGTTGTTTATACTTCAGTCTTACGCATGAGATATTCTTATAGAGTATATCTGCAGAATTATGAGATGTGTAATACATCCACACCTCTACTTGAAATTTCTTGAAGAAAAAATCTTGCCATGTGTTTGTTCTTTTATGGTAGACATTGTTCTTAGACAAACAAATGACGGATGGAGCGCCACACCAGATTTTAGCAACGTCCTGCTAGAAAAACAAAAATTATTAAGTAACCCATAGATCCTGACAGGTTCCTTTACAGCTTCTGTAGGTGCAACATACGTAGCTTTTGTCATTGATAAAGCCACAATTTGTTGGAAGCATTGTTTCGAAGTAGTAGCAATCCCTCCAACTGTGATAATATATCCTCTGATAGATTTTCTTCTATCAATATCGGTTACAAAATTTCAATCACAATACCCACATACATCTAATTCTTTCCTTTACTCTATACGAGATTCAAGTCGTGAGATCCTTATATGTACCTAAGCAACCACTTAACTGCTACCCAGTGAACTAATCATGGTTTTCTCATAAGTGTACTTATGAGACCTATACACAATGTTAACTTTGGCAGAGAACTAGTCATTGCATACATTATTCTACCAAGACCACATGAATATGGATACCTTTTGGGAAAATGGTAAATTTCTTAATAAACTGTAGGAGAGGTCTTCAATCTTTATTTATATAGTGATTAAAAATTTTAAAAACATACATGAACTTCCAAATTGTGGCGAACTTCTCTTTTAGGTTCTTACCAAGAAATTGATATGGACTTTGTGAGCGATAAGGTGGAAATAAATTGACTTAAGGCTCTGGTTATTGACAGAAAAGTTGAAGTTCAAGAAGGAAAAGAAAGTTAAGATTGGGTTTGAATACGGCCGTCTGATTGGGTATTGTTGTTTATACTTCAGTCTTACGCATGAGATATTCTTATAGAGTATATCTGCAGTATTATGTGATGTGTAATACATCCACACCTCTATTTGAAATTTCTTGAAGAAAAAATCTTGCCATGTGTTTTGTTCTTTTATGGTTGACATTGTTCTTAGACAAACAAATGACGGACTGAGTGCCACACCAGATTTTAGCAACATCCTGCTAGAAAAACAAAAATTATTAAGTAACCAATTGATCCTGACTGGTTCCTTTACAGCTTCTGTAAGTGCAACAAACGTAGCTTTTGTCATAGATAGAGCCATAGTTTGTTGGAAGCATTGTCTCCATGTAGTAGCAATCCCTCCAACTGCGATAACATATCTACTCTGAGATTTTCTTCTATCAAGATCAGTTCCAAAATTTCAATCACAATACCCACATACATCTAATTCTTTCCTTTACTGTATACGAGATTCAATTCTTGAGATCCTTATATGTACCTAAGCAACCACTTAGCTGCTACCCAGTGAACTAATCATGGTTTGCTCATAAAGCGTTTATTATGAGACCTGTACACAATGTTAACTTTGGCAGAGAACTAGTCATTGCATACATTATTCTACCAACACCACATGAATATGGATACTGTAGAAGAGGTCTTCAATCTTTATTTATTTAGTGATTAAAATTTTTAAAAACATACATGGACTTCCAAATTTGTGGCGAACTTCTCTTTTTGGTTCTTACCAAGAAATTGATATGGACTTTGTGGGCGATAAGGTGGAAATAAATTGACTTAAGGCTCTGGTTATTGACAAAAAAGTTGAAATTCTAGAAGGAAAAGAAGTTAAGATTGGGTTTGAATACGGCCGTCTGATTGGATATTGTTGTTTATACTTCAGTCTTACGCATGAGATATTCTTATAGAGTATATCTGCAGAATTATGTGATGTGTAATACATCCACACCTCTATTTGAAATTTCTTGAAGAAAAAATCTTGCCATGTGTTTTGTTCTTTTATGGTAGACATTGTTCTTAGACAAACAAATGACGGACTGAGTGCCACACCAGATTTTAGCAACATCCTGCTAGAAAAACCAAAATTATTAAGTAACCCATTGATCCTGACTGGTTCCTTTACAACTTCTGTAAGTGCAACATACGTAGCTTTTGTGATAGATAGAGCCACAGTTTGTTGGAAGCATTGTTTCTAGGTAGTAGCAATCCCTCCAACTGTGATAACATATCGTCTGTCAGATTTTCTTCTATCAAGATCAGTTACAAAATTTCAATCACAATACCCACATATATCTAATTCTTTCTTTTACTATATACGAGATTCAAGTCGTGAGATCCTTATATGTACCTAAGCAACCACTTGACTGCTACCCAGTGAACTAATCATGGTTTTCTCATAAGTGTACTTATGAGACCTATACACAATGTTTAACTTTGGCAGAGAACTAGTCATTGTATACATTATTCTGCCAACACCACATGAATATGGATACTGTAGGAGAGGTCATTAGTCTTTATTTATTTAGTGATTAAAATTTTTAAAAACATACATGAACTTCCAAATTGTGGCGAACTTCTCTTTTAGTTCTTACCAAGAAATTGATATGGACTTTGTGAGCTATAAGGTGGAAATAAATTGACTTAAGGCTCTGGTTATTGACAGAAAAGTTGAAGTTCAAGAAGGAAAAGAAAGTTAAGATTGGGTTTGAATACGGCCGTCTGATTGGGTATTGTTGTTTATACTTCAGTCTTACGCAGGAGATACTCTTATTGATTATATATGTAGGATTACGAGATGTGCAATATAGCCACACCTCTATTTGAAATTTCTTGAAGAAAAAATCTTGCCATGTGTTTTGTTCTTTATGGTAGACATTGTTCTTAGACAAACAAATGACGGACTGAGCGCCACACCAGATTTTAGCAACATCCTGCTAGAAAAATAAAAATTATTAAGTAACCAATTGATCCTGACTGGTTCCTTTACAGCTTCTGTAAGTGCAACATACGTAGCTTTTGTCATAGATAGAGCCATAGTTTGTTGGAAGCTTTGTCTCCATGTAGTAGCAATCCCTCCAACTGCGATAACATATCTACTCTGAGATTTTCTTCTATCAAGATCAGTTCCAAAATTTCAATCACAAATACCCACCATACATCTAATTCTTTCCTTTACTGTATACAAGATTCAATTCTTGAGATCCTTATATGTACCTAAGCAACCACTTAGCTGCTACCCAGTGAACTAATCATGGTTTGCTCATAAGCGTTATTATGAGACCTATACACAATGTTAACTTTGGCAGAGAACTAGTCATTGCATACATTATTCTACCAACACCACATGAATATGGATACTGTAGAAGAGGTCTTCAATCTTTATTTATTTAGTGATTAAAATATTTAAAAACATACATGGACTTCCAAATTGTGGCGAACTTCTCTTTTTGGTTCTTACCAAGAAATTGATATGGACATTGTGGGCGATAAGGTGGAAATAAATTGACTTAAGGCTCTGGTTATTGACAAAAAAGTTGAAATTCTAGAAGGAAAAGAAAGTTAAGATTGGGTTTGAATACAGCCGTCTGATTGGGTATTGTTGTTTATACTTCAGTCTTACGCATGAAATATTCTTATAGAGTAAATTATGAGATGTGTAATACATCCACACCTCTATTTGAAATTTCTTGAAGAAAAATCTTGCCATGTGTTTGTTCTTTTATGGTAGACATTGTTCTTAGACAAACAAATGACGGATGGAGCGCCACACCAGATTTTAGCAACGTCCTGCTAGAAAAACAAAAAATTATTAAGTAACCCATTGATCCTGACTGGTTCCTTTACAACTTCTGTAGGTGCAACATACGTAGCTTTTGTCATTGATAAAGCCACAATTTGTTGGAAGCATTGTTTTGAGGTAGTAGCAATCCCTCCAACTGTGATAATATATCCTCTGATAGATTTTCTTCTATCAATATAGGTTACAAAATTTCAATCACAATACCCACATACATCTAATTCTTTCCTTTACTCTATACGAGATTCAAGTCTTGAGATCCTTATATGTACCTAAGCAACCACTTAACTACTACCCATTGAACTAATCATGGTTTTCTCATAAGTGTACTTATGAGACCTATACACAATGTTAACTTTGGCAGAGAACTAGTCATTGCATACATTATCTACCAACACCACATGAATATGGATACCTTTTGGGAAAATGGTCAATTTCTTAATAAACTGTAGGAGAGGTCTTCAATCTTTATTTATATAGTGATTAAAAATTTTAACAACATACATGAACTTCCAAATTGTGGCGAACTTCTCTTTTAGGTTCTTACCAAGAAATTGATATGGACTTTGTGAGCGATAAGGTGGAAATAAATTGACTTAAGGCTCTGGTTATTGACAGAAAAGTTGAAGTTCAAGAAGGAAAAGAAAGTTAAGATTGGGTTTGAATACGGCCGTCTGATTGGGTATTGTTGTTTATACTTCAGTCTTACGCATGAGATATTCTTATAGAGTATATCTGCAGAATTATGTGATGTGTAATACATCCACACCTCTATTTGAAATTTCTTGAAGAAAAAATCTTGCCATGTGTTTTGTTCTTTTATGGTTGACATTGTTCTTAGACAAACAAATGACGGACTGAGTGCCACACCAGATTTTAGCAACATCCTGCTAGAAAAAACCAAAATTATTAAGTAATCCATTGATGCTGACTGGTTCCTTTACAACTTCTGTAAGTGCAACATACATAGCTTTTGTGATAGATAGAGCCACATTTTGTTGGAAGCATTGTTTCTAGGTAGTAGCAATCCCTCCAACTGTGATAACATATCGTCTGGTCAGATTTTCTTCTATCAAGATCAGTTACAAAATTTCAATCACAATACCCACATATATCTAATTCTTTCTTTTACTATATACGAGATTCAAGTCGTGAGATCCTTATATGTACCTAAGCAACCACTTAACTGCTACCCAGTGAACTAAACATGGTTTTCTCATAAGTGTACTTATGAGACCTATACACAATGTTAACTTTGGCAGAGAACTAGTCGTTGCATACATTATTCTACCAACACCACATGAATATGGATACTGTAGAAGAGGTCTTCAATCTTTATTTATTTAGTGATTAAAATTTTTAAAAACATACATGAACTTCCAAATTGTGGCGAACTTCTCTTTTTCGTTCTTACCAAGAAATTGATATGGACTTTGTGAGCGATAAGGTGGAAATAAATTGATTTAAGGCTCTGGTTATTGACAGAAAAGTTGAAGTTCAAGAAGGAAAAGAAAGTTAAGATTGGGTTTGAATACGGCCGTCTGATTGGGTATTGTTGTTTATACTTCAGTCTTACGCATGAGATATTCTATAGAGTATATCTGCAGAATTATGAGATGTGTAATACATCCACACCTCTATTTGAAATTTCTTGAAGAAAAAATCTTGCCATGTGTTTTGTTCTTTTATGGTAGACATTGTTCTTAGACAAACAAATGATGGATGGAGCGCCACACCAGATTTTAGCAACGTCCTGCTAGAAAAACAAAAATTATTAAGTAACCCATTGATCCTGACTGGTTTCCTTTACAGCTTCTGTAGGTGCAACATACGTAGCTTTTGTCATTGATAAAGCCACAATTTGTTGGAAGCATTGTTTCGAAGTAGTAGCAATCCTCCAACTGTGATAATATATCCTCTGATAGATTTTCTTCTATCAATATAGGTTACAAAATTTCAATCACAATACCCACATACATCTAATTCTTTCCTTTACTCTATACGAGATTCAAGTCGTGAGGATCCCTTATATGTACCTAAGCAACCACTTAACTGCTACCCAGTGAACTAATCATTGGTTTTCTCATAAGTGTACTTATGAGACCTATACACAATGTTAACTTGGCAGAGAACTAGTCATTGCATACATTATTCTACCAACACCACATGAATATGAATACCTTTTGGGGAAAATGGTAAATTTCTTAATAAACTGTAGGAGAGGTCTTCAATCTTTATTTATATAGTGATTAAAAATTTTAAAAACATACATGAACTTCCAAATTGTGGCGAACTTCTCTTTTAGGTTCTTACCAAAGAAATTGATATGGACTTTGTGAGCTATAAGGTGGAAATAAATTGACTTAAGCCTCTGGTTTTTGACAGAAAAGTTGAAATTCTAGAAGAAAAGAAAGTTAAGATTGGGTTTGAATATGGCCGTCTGATTGGGTATTGTTGTTTATACTTCAGTCTTACACAGGATGATACTCTTATTGATTATATATGTAGGATTACGAGATGTGCAATATAGCCACACCTCTATTTATAATTCCTTGAATAAAAAATCTCTTTATTTCCATTTGTTTTGTTCTTTTATGGTAGGACATTGTTCTTAGACAAACAAATGACGGACTGAGCGCCACACCAGATTTTAGCAACATCTTGCTAGAAAAACAAAAATTATTAAGTAACCCACTGATCCTGACTGGTTCCTTTACAGCTTCTGTAAGTGCAACATACGTAGCTTTTGTCCATAGATAGAGCCAAAGTTTGTTGGAAGCATTGTCTCCATGTAGTAGCAATCCCTCCAACTGCGATAACATATCTACTGTGAGATTTTCTTCTATCAAGATCAGTTACAAAATTTCAATCACAATACCCACATACATCTAATTTTTTCTTTACTGTATACGAGATTCAATTCTTGAGATCCTTATATGTACCTAAGCAACCACTTAGCTGCTACCCAGTGAACTAATCATTGTTTGCTCATAAGTGTTATTATGAGACCTGATACACAATGTTAACTTTTGCAGAGAACTAGTCATTACATACATTATTCTACCAACACCACATGAATATGGATACCTTTTGGGAAAATGGTCAATTTCTTAATAAACTAAATTTTTTAAAACATACATGAACTTCCAAATTGTGGCGAACTTCTCTTTTTGGTTCTTACCAAGAAATTGATATGGACTTTGTGAGCGATAAGGTGGAAATAAATTGACTTAAGGCTCTGGTTATTGATAGAAAAGTTGAAATTCAAGAAGGAAAAGAAAGATAAGATTGGGTTTGAATACGGCCGTCTGATTGGGTATTATTGTTTATACTTCAGTCTTACGCATGAGATATTCTTATAGAGTATATCTGCAGAATTATGAGATGTGTAATACATCCACACCTTTATTTGAAGTTTCTTGAAGAAAAAATCTTTTTATTGCCATGTGTTTGTTCTTTTATGGTACACATTGTTTTTTGACAAACAAAAGACGGACTATTCGCCACACCAGATTTTAGCAACATCCTCCTAGAAAAACCAAAATTATTAAGTAACCCATTGATCCTGACTGGTTCCTTTACAGCTTCTGTAAGTGAAACATTCGTAGCTTTTGTCATACATAGAGCCATAGTTTGTTGGAAGCATTGTTTCCAGGTAGTAGCAATCCCTCCAACTGTGATATATATCCTGTGATAGATTTTCTTCTATCAAGATAGGTTACAAAATTTCAATCACAATACCCACATACATCTAATTCTTTCCTTTACTCTATACGAGATTCAAGTCTTGAGATCCTTATATGTACCTAAGCAACCACTTAACTGCTACCCAGTGAACTAAACATGGTTTTCTCATAAGTGTACTTATGAGACCTATACACAATGTTAACTTTGGCAGAGAACTAGTCATTGCATACATTATTCTACCAACACCACATGAATATGGATACCTTTTAGGAAAATGGTCAATTTCTTATTAAAATTTAGGAGAGGTCTTAAATCTTTATTTATTTAGTGACTAAAATTTTTTAAAATATACATGAACTTTGAAATTGTAACGAACTTCTCTTTTACGTTCTTACCAAGAAATTGATATGGACTTTGTGAGCGATAAGGTGGAAATAAATTGACTTAAGCCTCTGGTTTTTGACAGAAAAGTTGATATCCTAGAAGGAAAAGAAAGTTAAGATTGGTTCTGAATACGGGCGTGTTATTGGGTATTGTTGTTTATACTTAAGTCTTACGCATGAGATACTCTTATTGAGTATATATGTAGGATTACGAGATGTGTTATATAGCTACACCTCTATTTGAAATTTCTTAAAGAAAAAATCTCTTTATTGCCATGTGTTTTGTTCTTTTATGGTAGACATTGTTCTTAGACAAACAAATGACGGACTGAGCGCCACACCAGATTTTAGCAACATCCTGCTAGAAAAACCAAAAATATTAAGTAACCCATTGATCCTGACTGGTTCCTTTACAGCTTCTATAAGTGCAACATACGTAGCTTTTGTGATAGATAGAGCCACAGTTTGTTGGAAGCATTAGTTCTAGGTAGTAGCAATCCCTCCAACTGTGATAACATATCGTCAGTCAGATTTTCTTCTATCAAGATCAGTTACAAAATTTCAATCACAATACCCACATACATCTAATTCTTTCCATTACTCTATACGAGATTCAAGTCTTGAGATCCTTATATGTACCTAAGCAACCACTTAACTGCTACCCAGTGAACTAATCATGGTTTGCTCATAAGTGTACTTATGAGACCTATACACAATGTTAACATTGGCAGAGAACTAGTCATTGCATACATTATTCTACCAACACCACATGAATATGGATACTGTAGGAGACGTCTTTAGTCTTTATTTATTTAGTGATTAAAATTTTAAAAACATACATGAACTTCCAAATTGTGGCGAACTTCTCTTTTAGGTTCTTACCAAGAAATTGATATGGACTTTGTGAGCGATAAGGTGGAAATAAATTGAATATATATGTAGGATTACGAGATGTGTAATATAGCCACACCTCTATTTGAAATTTCTTGAAGAAAAAATCTCTTCATTGCCATGTGTTTTGTTCTTTTATGGTAGATATTGTTCTTAGACAAACAAATGACGGACTGAGCGCCACACCAGATTTTAGCAACGTCCAGCTAGAAAAACAAAAATTATTAAGTAACCAATTGATCCTGACTGGTTCCTTTACAGCTTCTGTAAGTGCAACATTCGTAGCTTTTGTCATAGATAGAGCCACAGTTTGTTGGAAGCATTGTTTCAAGGTAGTAGCAATCCCTCCAACTGTGATATATATCCTCTGATAGATTTTCTTCTATCAAGATCAGTTACAAAATTTCAATCACAATACCCACATACATCTAATTCTTTCCTTTAATGTATACGAGATTCAAGTCTTGAGATCCATATATATACCTAAGTAACCACTTAACTGCTACCCAGTGAACTAATCATGGTTTGCTCATAAGTGTACTTATGAGACCTATACACAATGTTAACTTTGGCAGAGAACTAGTCATTGCATACATTATTCTACCAACAGCACATGAATATGGATACCTTTTAGGAAAATGGTCAATTTCTTAATAAAATTTAGGAGAGGTCTTAAATCTTTATTTATTTAGTAACTAAAATTTTTTAAAATATACATGAACTTTCAAATTGTAACGAACTTCTCTTTTATGTTCTTACCAAGAAATTGATATGGACTTTGTGAGCGATAAAGTGGAAAAAAATTGACTTAAGCCTCTGGTTTTTGATAGAAAAGTTGAAATCCTAGAAGGAAAAGAAAGTTAAGATTGGTTATGAATACGGCCGTGTTATTGGGTATTGTTGTTTATACTTAAGTCTTACGCATGAGATACTCTTATTGAGTATATATGTAGGATTACGAGATGTGTTATATAGCTACACCTCTATTTGAAATTTCTTGAAGAAAAAATCTCTTTATTGCCATGTGTTTTGTTCTTTTATTGTAGACATTGTTATTAGACAAACAAATGACGGACTGAGCGCCACACCAGATTTTAGCAACATGCTGCTAGAAAAACCAAAATTATTAAGTAACCCATTGATCTTGACTGGTTCCTTTACAGCTTCTATAAGTGCAACATACGTAGCTTTTGTGATAGATAGAGCCAGAGTTTGTTGGAAGCATTGTTTCTAGGTAGTAGCAATCCCTCCAACTGTGATAACATATCGTCTGTCAGATTTTCTTCTATCAAGATCAGTTACAAAATTTCAATCACAATACCCACATATATCTAATTCTTTCCTTTACTATATACAAGATTCAAGTCGTGAGATCCTTATATGTACCTAAGCAACCACTTAACTGCTACCCAGTGAACTTATCATGGTTTGATCATAAGTGTACTTATGAGACCTGTACACAATGTTAACTTTGGCAGAGAACTAGTCATTGCATACATTATTCTACCAACACCACATGAATATGGATACTGTAGGAGAGGTCTTCAATCTTTATTTATTTAGTGATTAATAATTGTAAAAACATGCATGAACTTCCAATTTGTGGCGAACTTCTCTTTTTGGTGCTTACCAAGAAATTGATATGGACTTTGTGAGCTTTTAGGTGGAAATAAATTGACTTAAGCCTCTGGTTATTGACAGAAAAGTTGAAATTCAAGAAGGAAAAGAAAGTTAAGATTGGATTTGAATATAGCCGTCTCGTTGGGTATTGTTGTTTATACTTCAGTCTTACGCATGAGATATTCTTATAGAGTATATCTGTAGAATTATGAGATGTGTAATACATCCACACCTCTATTTGAAATTTCTTGAAGAAAAAATTTCTTTATTGCCATGTGTTTGTTCTTTTATGGTAGACATTGTTCTTAGACAAACAAATGACGGACGGAGCGCCACACCAGACTTTAGCAACGTCCTGCTAGAAAAACAAAAATTATTAAGTAACCCATTGATCCTGACTGGTTCCTTTACAGCTTCTGTAGGTGCAACATACGTAGCTTTTGTCATAGATAGAGCCACAGTTTGTTGGAAGCATTGTTTCAAGGTAGTAGCAATCCCTCCAACTGTGATATATATCCTCTGATAGATTTTCTTCTATCAAGATCAGTTACAAAATTTCAATCACAATACCCACATACATCTAATTCTTTCCTTTAATGTATACGAGATTCAAGTCTTGAGATCCTTATATGTACCTAAGCAACCACTTAACTGCTACCCAGTGAACTAATCATGGTTTGCTCATAAGTGTTATTATGAGACCTATACACAATGTTAACTTTGGCAGAGAACTAGTCATTGCATACATTATTCTACCAACAGCACATGAATATGGATACCTTTTAGGAAAATGGTCAATTTCTTAATAAAATTTAGGAGAGGTCTTAAATCTTTATTTATTTAGTGACTAAAATTTTTTAAAATATACATGAACTTTCAAATTGTAACGAACTTCTCTTTTATGTTCTTACCAAGAAATTGATATGGACTTTGTGAGCGATAAAGTGGAAAAAAATTGACTTAAGCCTCTGGTTTTTGATAGAAAAGTTGAAATCCTAGAAGGAAAAGAAAGTTAAGATTGGTTATGAATACGGCCGTGTTATTGGGTATTGTTGTTTATACTTAAGTCTTACGCATGAGATACTCTTATTGAGTATATATGTAGGATTACGAGATGTGTTATATAGCTACACCTCTATTTGAAATTTCTTGAATAAAAATCTCTTTATTGCCATGTGTTTTGTTCTTTTATTGTAGACATTGTTATTAGACAAACAAATGACGGACTGAGCGCCACACCAGATTTTAGCAACATGCTGCTAGAAAAACCAAAATTATTAAGTAACCCATTGATCCTGACTGGTTCCTTTACAACTTCTGTAGGTGCAACATACGTAGCTTTTGACATAGATAGAGCCACAATTTGTTGGAGGCATTGTTTCGAGGTAGTAGTAATCCCTCCAACTGTGATAATATATCCTCTGATAGATTTTCTTCTATCAATATCGGTTACAAAATTTCAATCACAATACCCACATACATCTAATTCTTTCCTTTACTCTATACGAGATTCAAGTCTTGAGATCCTTATATGTACCTAAGCAACCACTTAACTGCTACCCAGTGAACTAATCATGGTTTGCTCATAAGTGTACTTATGAGACCTATACACAATGTTAACTTTGGCAGAAAACTAGTCATTGCATACATTATTCTACCAACAGCACATGAATATGGATACCTTTTAGGAAAATGGTCAATTTCTTAATAAAATTTAGGAGAGGTCTTAAATCTTTATTTATTTAGTGACTAAAATTTTTTAAAATATACATGAACTTTCAAATTGTAACGAACTTCTCTTTTATGTTCTTACCAAGAAATTGATATGGACTTTGTGAGCGATAAAGTGGAAAAAAATTGACTTAAGCCTCTGGTTTTTGATAGAAAAGTTGAAATCCTAGAAGGAAAAGAAAGTTAAGATTGGTTATGAATACGGCCGTGTTATTGGGTATTGTTGTTTATACTTAAGTCTTACGCATGAGATACTCTTATTGAGTATATATGTAGGATTACGAGATGTGTTATATAGCTACACCTCTATTTGAAATTTCTTGAAGAAAAAATCTCTTTATTGCCATGTGTTTTGTTCTTTTATTGTAGACATTGTTATTAGACAAACAAATGACGGACTGAGCGCCACACCAGATTTTAGCAACATGCTGCTAGAAAAACCAAAATTATTAAGTAACCCATTGATCCTGACTGGTTCCTTTACAGCTTCTGTAAGTGCAACATACGTAGCTTTTGTGATAGATAGAGCCACAGTTTGTTGGAAGCGTTGTTTCTAGGTAGTAGCAATCCCTCCAACTGTGATAACATATCGTCTGTCAGATTTTCTTCTATCAAGATCAGTTACAAAATTTCAATCACAATACCCACATATATCTAATTCTTTCCTTTACTATATACAAGATTCAAGTCGTGAGATCCTTATATGTACCTAAGCAACCACTTAACTGCTACCCAGTGAACTTATCATGGTTTGATCATAAGTGTACTTATGAGACATGTACACAATGTTAACTTTGGCAGAGAACTAGTCATTGCGTACATTATTCTACCAACACCACATGAATATGGATACTGTAGGAGAGGTCTTCAATCTTTATTTATTTAGTGATTAAAAATTTTAAAAACATGCATGAACTTCCAATTTGTGGCGAACTTCTCTTTTTGGTGCTTACCAAGAAATTGATATGGACTTTGTGAGCTTTTAGGTGGAAATAAATTGACTTAAGCCTCTGGTTATTGACAGAAAAGTTGAAATTCAAGAAGGAAAAGAAAGTTAAGATTGGGTTTGAATATAGCCGTCTGGTTGGGTATTGTTGTTTATACTTCAGTCTTACGCATGAGATATTCTTATAGAGTATATCTATAGAATTATGAGATGTGTAATACATCCACACCTCTATTTGAAATTTCTTGAAGAAAAAATTTCTTTATTGCCATGTGTTTGTTCTTTTATGGTAGACATTGTTCTTAGACAAACAAATGACGGACGGAGCACCACACCAGACTTTAGCAACGTCCTGCTAGAAAAACAAAAATTATTAAGTAACCCATTGATCCTGACTGGTTCCTTTACAGCTTCTGTAGGTGCAACATACGTAGCTTTTGTCATAGATAGAGCCACAATTTGTTGGAGGCATTGTTTCGAGGTAGTAGCAATCCCTCCAACTGTGATAATATATCCTCTGATAGATTTTCTTCTATCAATATCGGTTACAAAATTTCAATCACAATACCCACATACATCTAATTCTTTCCTTTACTCTATACGAGATTCAAGTCTTGAGATCCTTATATGTACCTAAGCAACCACTTAACTGCTACCCAGTGAACTAATCATGGTTTGCTCATAAGTGTACTTATGAGACCTATACACAATGTTAACTTTGGCAGAAAACTAGTCATTGCATACATTATTCTACCAACAGCACATGAATATGGATACCTTTTAGGAAAATGGTCAATTTCTTATTAAAATTTAGGAGAGGTTTTAAATCTTTATTTATTTAGTGACTAAAATTTTTTTAAATATACATGAACTTTCAAATTGTGGCGAACTTCTCTTTTAGGTTCTTACAAAGAAATTGATATAGACTTTGTGAGCGATAACGTGGAAATAAATTGACTTAAGCCTCTGGTTTTTGACATAAAAGTTGAAATTCTAGAAGGAAAAGAAAGTTAAGATTGGGTTTGAATATGGCCGTCTGATTGGGTATTGTTGTTTATACTTAAGTCTTACACAGGAGATACTCTTATTGAGTATATATGTAGGATTACGAGATGTGTAATATAGCCACACCTCTATTTGAAATTTCTTGAAGAAAAAATCTCTTTATTGCCATGTGTTTTGTTCTTTTATGGTAGACATTGTTCTTAGACAAACAAATGACGGACTGAGCGCCACACCAGACTTTAGCAACGTCCTGCTAGAAAAACAAAAATTATTAAGTAACCCATTGATCCTGACTGGTTCCTTTACAGCTTCTGTAGGTGCAACATACGGAGCTTTTGTCATAGATAGAGCCACAATTTGTTGGAGGCATTGTTTCGAGGTAGTAGTAATCCCTCCAACTGTGATAATATATCCTCTGATAGATTTTCTTCTATCAATATCGGTTACAAAATTTCAATCACAATACCCACATACATCTAATTCTTTCCTTTACTCTATACGAGATTCAAGTCTTGAGATCCTTATATGTACCTAAGCAACCACTTAACTGCTACCCAGTGAACTAATCATGGTTTGCTCATAAGTGTACTTATGAGACCTATACACAATGTTAACTTTGGCAGAAAACTAGTCATTGCATACATTATTCTACCAACAGCACATGAATATGGATACCTTTTAGGAAAATGGTCAATTTCTTATTAAAATTTAGGAGAGGTCTTAAATCTTTATTTATTTAGTGACTAAAATTTTTTTAAATATACATGAACTTTCAAATTGTGGCGAACTTCTCTTTTAGGTTTTTACAAAGAAATTGATATAGACTTTGTGAGCGATAACGTGGAAATAAATTTACTTAAGCCTCTGGTTTTTGACATAAAAGTTGAAATTCTAGAAGGAAAAGAAAGTTAAGATTGGGTTTGAATATGGCCGTCTGATTGGGTATTGTTGTTTATACTTAAGTCTTACACAGGAGATACTCTTATTGAGTATATATGTAGGATTACGAGATGTGTAATATAGCCACACCTCTATTTGAAATTTCTTGAAGAAAAAATCTCTTTATTGCCATGTGTTTTGTTCTTTTATGGTAGACATTGTTCTTAGACAAACAAATGACGGACTGAGCGCCACACCATATTTTAGCAACATCCTGCTAGAAAAACCAAAAATATTAAGTAACCCATTGATCCTGACTGGTTCTTTTACAGCTTCTATAAGTGCAACATACATAGCTTTTGTGATAGATAGAGCCACAGTTTGTTGGAAGCATTGGTTCTAGGTAGTAGCAATCCCTCCAACTGTGATAACATATCGTCTGTCAGATTTTCTTCTATCAAGATCAGTTACAAAATTTCAATCACAATACCCACATACATCTAATTCTTTCCATTACTCTATACGAGATTCAAGTCTTGAGATCCTTATATGTACCTAAGCAACCACTTAACTGCTACCCAGTGAACTAATCATGGTTTGGTCATAAGTGTACTTATGAGACCTATACACAATGTTAACATTGGCAGAGAACTAGTCATTGCATACATTATTCTACCAACACCACATGAATATGGATACCTTTTGGGAAAATGGTCAATTTCTTAGTAAACTGTAGGAGAGGTCTTCAATCTTTATTTATTTAATGATTAAAAATTTTAAAAACATACATGAACTTCCAAATTATGGCGAACTTCTCTTTTAGTCTTTATTTATTTAGTGATTAAAATTTTTAAAAACATACATGAACTTCCAAATTGTGGCGAACTTCTCTTTTAGGTTCTTACCAAGAAATTGATATGGACTTTGTGAGCGATAAGGTGGAAATAAATTGACTTAAGCCTCTGGTTTTTGACAGAAAAGTTGAAATCCTAGAAGGAAAAGAAAGTTAAGATTGGTTCTGAATACGGCCGTGTTATTGGGTATTGTTGTTTATACTTAAGTCTTACGCATGAGATACTCTTATTGAGTATATATGTAGGATTACGAGATGTGTTATATAGCCACACCTCTATTTATAATTCCTTGAATAAAAAATCTCTTTATTGCCATGTGTTTTGTTCTTTTATGGTAGACATTGTTCTTAGACAAACAAATGACGGACTGAGCGCCACACCAGATTTTAGCAACATCCTGCTAGAAAAACCAAAAATATTAAGTAACCCATTGATCCTGACTGGTTCCTTTACAGCTTCTATAAGTGCAACATACGTAGCTTTTGTGATAGATAGAGCCACAGTTTGTTGGAAGCATTGGTTCTAGGTAGTAGCAATCCCTCCAACTATGATAACATATCGTCTGTCAGATTTTCTTCTATCAAGATCAGTTACAAAATTTCAATCACAATACCCACATACATCTAATTCTTTCCTTTACTCTATACGAGATTCAAGTCTTGAGATCCTTATATGTACCTAAGCAACCACTTAACTGCTACCCAGTGAACTAATCATGGTTTGCTCATAAGTGTACTTATGAGACCTATACACAATGTTAACTTTGGCAGAAAACTAGTCATTGCATACATTATTCTACCAACAGCACATGAATATGGATACCTTTTAGGAAAATGGTCAATTTCTTATTAAAATTTAGGAGAGGTTTTAAATCTTTATTTATTTAGTGACTAAAATTTTTTTAAATATACATGAACTTTCAAATTGTGGCGAACTTCTCTTTTAGGTTCTTACAAAGAAATTGATATAGACTTTGTGAGCGATAAGGTGGAAATAAATTTACTTAAGCCTCTGGTTTTTGACATAAAATTTGAAATTCTAGAAGGAAAAGAAAGTTAAGATTGGGTTTGAAAATGGCCGTCTGATTGGGTATTGTTGTTTATACTTTAGTCTTACGCAGGAGATACTCTTATTGATTATATATGTAGGATTACGAGATGTGCAATATAGCCACACCTCTATTTAAAATTTCTTGAAGAAAAAATCTCTTTATTGCCATGTGTTTTGTTCTTTTATGGTAGACATTGTTCTTAGACAAACAAATGACGGACTGAGCGCCACACCAGATTTTAGCAACATCCTGCTAGAAAAACAAAAATTATTAAGTACCCCATTGATCCTGACTGGTTCCTTTACAGCTTCTGTAAGTGAAACATACGTAGCTTTTGTCATAGATAGAGCCATAGTTTGTTGGAAGCATTGTCTCCATGTAGTAGCAATCCCTCCAACTGCGATAACAAATCTACTCTGAGATTTTCTTCTATCAAGATCAGTTACAAAATTTCAATCACAATACCCACATACATCTAATTCTTTCCTTTATTGTATACGAGATTCAATTCTTGAGATCCTTATATGTACCTAAGCAACCACTTAGCTGCTACCCAGTGAACTAATCATGGTTTGCTTATAAGTGTTATTATGAGACCTATACACAATGTTAACTTTGGCAGAGAACTAGTCATTGCATACATTATTCTACCAACAGCACATGAATATGGATACCTTTTAGGAAAATGGTCAATTTCTTATTAAAATTTAGGAGAGGTCTTAAATCTTTATTTATTTAGTGACTAAAATTTTTTAAAATATACATGAACTTTCAAATTGTAACGAACTTCTCTTTTATGTTCTTACCAAGAAATTGATATGGACTTTGTGAGCGATAAAGTGGAAAAAAATTGACTTAAGCCTCTGGTTTTTGATAGAAAAGTTGAAATCCTAGAAGGAAAAGAAAGTTAAGATTGGTTCTCAATACGGCCGTGTTATTGGGTATTGTTGTTTATACTTATGTCTTACGCATGAGATACTCTTATTGAGTATATATGTAGGATTACGAGATGTGTTATATAGCTACACCTCTATTTGAAATTTCTTGAAGAAAAAATCTCTTTATTGCCATGTTTTTTGTTCTTTTATTGTAGACATTGTTCTTAGACAAACAAATGACGGACTGAGCGCCACACCAGATTTTAGCAACATGCTGCTAGAAAAACCAAAATTATTAAGTAACCCATTGATCCTGACTGGTTCCTTTACAGCTTCTATAAGTGCAACATACGTAGCTTTTGTGATAGATAGAGCCACAGTTTGTTGGAAGCATTGTTTCCAGGTAGTAGCAATCCCTCCAACTGTGATATATATCCTCTGATAGATTTTCTTCTATCAAGATCAGTTACAAAATTTCAATCACAATACCCACATACATCTAATTCTTTCCTTTACTGTATACGAGATTTAAGTCTTGAGATCCATATATGTACCTAAGTAACCACTTAACTGCTACCCAGTGAACTAATCATGGTTTGCTCATAAGTGTACTTATGAGACCTATACACAATGTTAACTTTGGCAGAGAACTAGTCATTGCATACATTATTCTACCAACAGCACATGAATATGGATACCTTTTAGGAAAATGGTCAATTTCTTAATAAAATTTAGGAGAGGTCTTAAATCTTTATTTATTTAGTGACTAAAATTTTTTAAAATATACATGAACTTTCAAATTGTAACGAACTTCTCTTTTATGTTCTTACCAAGAAATTGATATGGACTTTGTGAGCGATAAAGTGGAAAAAAATTGACTTAAGCCTCTGGTTTTTGATAGAAAAGTTGAAATCCTAGAAGGAAAAGAAAGTTAAGATTGGTTCTGAATACGGCCGTGTTATTGGGTATTGTTGTTTATACTTAAGTCTTACGCATGAGATACTCTTATTGAGTATATATGTAGGATTACGAGATGTGTTATATAGCTACACCTCTATTTGAAATTTCTTGAAGAAAAAATCTCTTTATTGCCATGTGTTTTGTTCTTTTATTGTAGACATTGTTATTAGACAAACAAATGACGGACTGAGCGCCACACCAGATTTTAGCAACATGCTGCTAGAAAAACCAAAATTATTAAGTAACCCATTGATCCTGACTGGTTCCATTACAGCTTCTGTAAGTGCAACATACGTAGCGTTTGTGATAGATAGAGCCACAGTTTGTTGGAAGCATTGTTTCTAGGTAGTAGCAATCCCTCCAACTGTGATAACATATCGTCTGTCAGATTTTCTTCTATCAAGATCAGTTACAAAATTTCAATCACAATACCCACATATATCTAATTCTTTCCTTTACTATATACGAGATTCAAGTCGTGAGATCCTTATATGTACCTAAGCAACCACTTAACTGCTACCCAGTGAACTAATCATGGTTTGCTCATAAGTGTACTTATGAGACCTGTACACAATGTTAACTTTGGCAGAGAACTAGTCATTGCATACATTATTCTACCAACACCTCATGAATATGGATACTGTAGGAGAGGTCTTCAATCTTTATTTATTTAGTGATTAAAAATTTTAAAAACATACATGAACTTCCAATTTGTGGCGAACTTCTCTTTTTGGTGCTTACCAAGAAATTGATATGGACTTTGTGAGCTTTTAGGTGGAAATAAATTGACTTAAGCCTCTGGTTATTGACAGAAAAGTTGAAATTCAAGAAGGAAAAGAAAGTTAAGATTGGGTTTGAATATAGCCGTCTGGTTGGGTATTGTTGTTTATACTTCAGTCTTACGCATGAGATATTCTTATAGAGTATATCTGTAGAATTATGAGATGTGTAATACATCCACACCTCTATTTGAAATTTCTTGAAGAAAAAATTTCTTTATTGCCATGTGTTTGTTCTTTTATGGTAGACATTGTTCTTAGACAAACAAATGACGGACGGAGCGCCACACCAGACTTTAGCAACGTCCTACTAGAAAAACAAAAATTATTAAGTAACCCATTGATCCTGACTGGTTCCTTTACAGCTTCTGTAGGTGAAACATACGTAGCTTTTGTCATAGATAGAGCCATAGTTTGTTGGAAGCATTGTCTCCATGTAGTAGCAATCCCTCCAACTGCGATAACAAATCTACTCTGAGATTTTCTTCTATCAAGATCAGTTACAAAATTTCAATCACAATACCCACATACATCTAATTCTTTCCTTTACTGTATACGAGATTCAAGTCTTGAGATCCATATATGTACCTAAGTAACCACTTAACTGCTACCCAGTGAACTAATCATGGTTTGCTCATAAGTGTACTTATGAGACCTATACACAATGTTAACTTTGGCAGAGAACTAGTCATTGCATACATTATTCTACCAACAGCACATGAATATGGATACCTTTTAGGAAAATGGTCAATGTCTTAATAAAATTTAGGAGAGGTCTTAAATCTTTATTTATTTAGTGACTAAAATTTTTTAAAATATACATGAACTTTCAAATTGTAACGAACTTCTCTTTTATGTTCTTACCAAGAAATTGATATGGACTTTGTGAGCGATAAAGTGGAAAAAAATTGACTTAAGCCTCTGGTTTTTGATAGAAAAGTTGAAATCCTAGAAGGAAAAGAAAGTTAAGATTGGTTTTGAATACGGCCGTGTTATTGGGTATTGTTGTTTATACTTAAGTCTTACGCATGAGATACTCTTATTGAGTATATATGTAGGATTACGAGATGTGTAATATAGCCACACCTTTATTTGAAATTTCTTGAAGAAAAAATCTCTTTATTGCCATGTGTTTTGTTCTTTTATGGTACACATTGTTCTTAGACAAACAAATGACGGACTGAGCGCCACACCAGATTTTAGCAACGTCCAGCTAGAAAAACCAAAATTATTAAGTAACCAATTGATCCATATTTAGATTTTGTCATAGCTAGAGCAACAGTTTGTTGGAAGCATGATTTCCAGGTAGTAGTAATCCCTCCAACTGTGATAACATATCCACTGAGAGATTTTCTTCTATCTAGATCAGCTGCAAAATTTCAGTTACAATACCCACATACATTTAAATTCTTTCCTTTACTATATATGAGATTCAAGTCTTGAGATCCTTTTATGTACCTAAGCAACCAATTAAGTGCTTCCCA
This sequence comes from Lepidium sativum, assembly GCA_023374145.1. Classification (NCBI taxonomy): domain Eukaryota; kingdom Viridiplantae; phylum Streptophyta; class Magnoliopsida; order Brassicales; family Brassicaceae; genus Lepidium; species Lepidium sativum. The sequence continues at coordinate 18,640 of JAKUCM010002408.1, read as the reverse complement.
GTGGACTAAGCATGGTTTGCTCATGAATGTACTTATAAGACCTATGCACTATGTCAACTTTGACCGAACTAAACACCTTCTATATGGTGTGACCATATGCAATGTTATGTCCTTCAAAATGATTGACTATTCGATACTCATACAACAATCTTATTCGGGTTTCTTTAGTCTCTAAAAAACCCAAAAGTATTCCGAAAAATCGGTGTCAAGTCTCTCACAAACCCGAAGGTAGGTTTGTACTACTTGGATCTAAGATTCAATTGGTTAGACTTAGGACTGAAATTGTTATATATTGGAATTAATATTCAATTTGTTAGATTTGGTAGCAACGTTTCCATTGGAAGTATTCTATTACAGCTCTCGTTCGCAGGGAATTTGACGCGGTGTTGCGGAGGCGAATGAATGATCAGATTGGCCGTTGAAAGGGTAAATGGAAGAAGAAGGGCGACGTCCCTGTGACGTTTTCGGCAATCGCAATTGTTATACTTTCTTGTAGTGTAATCATTGCATACATTATGCTACCAACATCACATGAAAATGGATACTTTTTGGGAAAATGGTCTATTTCTTAATAAACTTTAGAAAAAATAAAAATAAAAATAAAAATAAATAAATAAGTAACTCAAAATAAATAAAAATAAATTGAATATCTAACTAACTCAAAATAAATTGAATAACTAAAAATAAATAAGTAACTCAAAATAAATAAAAATAAATAAATAAATAAAAAATTAAGAAAATCAAAATAATTTTTAAAGTTTTAATAAACACCTAACTAACTCAAAAAAAAAACACAATATCTAAATAAATTGAATACATCCCATTACAAAGCTATCTAGCAAATAAATGGACACGATAACTAATATAAGAGTAGACCTAATAACAACCAGATTACAACTCGACTACAATCATAATCCACCCAATTTGAAAATCCTCAACTCTAAACCTTCCATTCAAAATTTAACACGAACCCTAAAAAATTTAAACAAATCAAGTGTTTTCGGTATTATAATAGGTGCACCAATATAAATGAGTTGATGAAGCATTATCGATGCTTCTGACAGTGCTTCCGACACTAGGTGCTTCAGCCAACACATTTATATTATATGTTTCATCAACTCATTCCTATGTCTTTCTGTTCAAGTTCTTGAATGCAAATTTTCAAAATTTTCAATAAAACACTTTATGTTGAACACTTATTACCATGTCAAAAATACTTGATTTGTTGAAACTTTCTATGATTCGTGACGAATATTGAATTAAGGTTTTAGAGTAGAGGACTTTTGAATCGGGTGGATTATGATTCTAGTTGATTTGTAACAGCTTATATTTAATTTAATATACTTTAATTTATTTATAGTTTTTTAAAAATATTTTACTTATTTTTAAGAAAATATTTTGATATATTTTAATTTTTGAATTTTTTATTTTTAAAATTTAATTTTAGTTTAATCTATTTTTATATATATATTCTATAAAAAATTTAAAAGAAATTATTTGATTTTTAAATTTTTTAATTTTTATAAAAAAATTAATTTGGCCGTACACATGCCGTCTAACGGTAGAATGACAATGATTATACCATTAGAAAGTTCATGTAAGTTTTGCAACAGCCATATTAAACTGTTTATGCAACTTCTTCATATATGTTAACTGATTTAAGCATAATATACCTTTACTTATGTGTCTTGATATCTCTATTGCGAGAATCTTACTTGCAGCTCGTAAATCTTTCATTCCCAATTCAACACTTAATCGCTTCTTGATCTTACTAACTTCTGGTATCTCTTTAGCTCCAATAAGCATGTCACAAACATAAAGTAACATATAAACATACTTATTCGTAGAAACTGGCTTTATGTGGACACAAGAATCATGATTGTTTATGAAGAACTTGTGGTGCTTGTTTAATCATGAATGTTTATGAAGAACTTGTGGTGCTTGTTTAATCATGAATCAATTAAATCTTTTGTTCAATACTCGTGGAGCTTGTTTCAAGCCATAGAGATTCCTTCAAAAAGCAGACTTTGTCTTTGCCTTTAGTTGATTCAAAACCCTCGGACTATTCCATGTACAACTCCTCTTCCAATTCTCCATGTAAAAAAATATTTTACGTCCATTTGTTCAAGTTCAAGGTCCTTGTTGACCACTATAAACATAAGGATGTGAATTGAGACAAGCTTAACCACTAGAGCAATTCATTACATGTTGAGTATTACAAAGGCACGAGCTCCACCACAATGATAACAATGGAGTCTGCGAGGGGAATGAAAGAGTAGAGTATAGAGTCAACATAATTAGTTAAACCAACTAATTTGTCGTTGTAACAACCAAACCAAATTTCAATTAAAACCAAATCAATAACCGGTTCCCTTCTTTTCACATTCTGACTTCAGCTCAAACAATAACCAGAATCATTAATCCTTTACCAGAACCAATGCAGAGATAACCCATCAAGTCGACATTAGATTAATATCTCAAACCATCTAAATATTGAATCATACTTCTACATAATCACACATATTTTGAATATTTAAAGGATAGATATAACTTAATCAACTCAAATATTAACCCGAGTTTATATGAAAGAGAACAATTTCAGAGTTCCTTTTTCTGTAATGTACTCTACTTTGGACGTCCATATGACTTTTTTGGCCTCTGCTTTGTTTGGTAATTTATTTTGTCTCTTTCGCCAAATCGAATCTTCCTTACAAAGACTTTATAAGTCAAATCAAAAGTCGGGCAATTTTGTTTTCTTGTGTTTTTGGATTTTTCATTATATATATTTATGAAAAAATAGTAATTTAGCATACATAACCATAATTGTTTAATTAATTCAGTCTAAAACCATAGAATAGTAAAATAATTTATATTCTCTATATCTTTCATAGTAATTTCATATATCCTTTTTATTTTATTAGTTATATCTTTCATTATTTTCTCTTCCTAACTAATGTTTGTATGTCCCAGGACAATTCAAACATGGGGTTTATTCAAGATTCTTTCACTGATTTATGTTTTTTCTAGATCATCGATATTATCTAATTTAGACTATGTTTTTTTGGAGAATCACATCTAAAGCTATTAAATTTAGCTTTCCTTAGATTTTATGCAAAATTGATATTTATTAAAAAAAATTAGACGTTTATATAAACTAGGATAGATCAGAATAATGTGTTCTATACCAAATACAGTTAGAACTCTATAAGTTAATAGTGTTGGGACTTTTTAAATTACTATTTAAGGGAGGTATTAATTTATCTATAAAATAATATTATTAATTTATAGAAAAAACTGTAAAAAATACAAATATTCGGAAATATAAAATACAAAAGTTTCTCTATGACACATATTATTAAACTTGTTTGTACAAAAATATGTTGAAATTCTATTTTTCTTTTTTCATATATGTTAAATAGAAAAATCGAATATCAACATATATTTTATAATTTATATGTATATGTTGATATTACATTTTTCTTGTGAATTCCATTTTTTAATCTATGAGTTTCTTATATATATTAATGTTGCTTAGATATGTTTTTCATTCTTACATCTTTTCTTAACAAACATCCTAGCAATGACTTTTCTTCTTAATGGTGTTAAGAAATCAACCATGACAGATCAAATACGAAAATGGTTATGTGAGTACAAAAGAGATCATATCACAAGCACTCAAAAAGATCTGAAATTGTGGGTTAAAGAAATTTTCATTTAATCGTTAGTCAAGGTACAATCTCAAACACACTCAAACGATCAGCTAAATATCTTTCTACAACTATGGAAACCAGAAATAATATCAAGTGGCACAAACCAAGACCAAGTGAATATGACGGGATAACTAATTTTAGAGAAGGTAAAAGAGACAATGAAACTTATCTACCCTCAAGATGATGTGGAACACCAATTTTCTCAAGGTTGGCTTTACGACATGGTATCCAATCATTTCATCCTTGAAGGATGTTTTTATTATGGATAAAACTGGTTTGTTTTACAAATTACAAGCTCATCATTTTCTTGCTATAGAAAAACTTGAAGGAAAAAAGCAAGAAAAAACAAGACAAAGGAAGACTAACAATTGTTATTTGTTGCAATAAAGATGGATCTGGAAAAATTCCTTTATGGATCATTTGAAAATTTTCAAAGCCAAGTTGTTTCAAGAATATAAACATGAATAGCTTGAATTGTCAATATCATGCTAACAAAAGAGTTTGGATGACAGGTATGATTTTTGAAGAAGATATTCGTTGGTTTGATCAGATCATGCATGGTAGAAGATTTTTGTTAGTGGTAGATAATTTTCATCCACATGCGCATAATATTGAAGGATTACATAATGTTAAGCTATTCTTCTTACCACCAAACATGAACTCAAAAATTCAACCTTGTGATGCTGGAATAATAAGAGCTTTGAAGATGTACTACCAAAGAAAAATTTTACAAGAAGATTTTAGAAGGCTACGAGTTGAGATAGTTGAATCCAAGTAAAATAAATGTTTTGAATGCTATCAATTTTGCATTATCGGCTTGGACAACTAATGTTCATCAAGAGACAGTAGCAAATTGTTTTCGACATTGCAAAATTCGGTCAAATGAAGTTTTATCAAGAATTTTAGAACATGGATCAGTTTGTGATAATGTTATTGATGAACTGGAAGGTTTGATTAATAATCTTGGTTATTGAAATAAAACAGATTTCAATAGTCTACTTGACTATCACGGTGAAGATGATACATGTTCAGAAGTTCAGATTTTAGAATAAAATTTGGCTTTTGTAATTAATTTTGATGAAAAAGTCGAAGATGATGATGAAGTTTTGGAACCAGTTACATGTCATGAAACAATAATCGCGTATAGAGCTCTTCAAAATTTTAGCATACAGATCGAAAAGACAAAATCATAAGTTTTAGAAACAATAAGGAAAATTAGAGAGAGCTCCGACGAGACTCTAACTTCAAAAAAAAAGACAAATAACACTTGAATCATATTTTACTTAATTATATTAAGAATAATTATGTATACCTAATATTTACAATTATTAATTTATGATATTATTGGAACTATATTTTTACATAAGTATTTCAAAATAATTATTATCTTATTAATTTATTGAATTTGATCAAATTTTACACTGACCCGATATGGGACAAGAAATTCTTATTAACTTATAAAGGTTATGAATTGATCGAGTATTAATTTATGTAGGTTTTATTGTAGTATCAAATGAATACACATTCTGCACAAAATTGTTTAAGACCATTCTGACATTTACAATAATTATTAGTTATTTTAAAAAATTTTATCTTAATATGTGAAATATCTGTTTAAAAAAAAGAATTTCAGATTATGATTAGTTTATTAAAAAAAGATATAGTAATGTAAATAAAATGAACGATGAGAAATGAAAATGAATAATCTATTGTAATAATCTAATGAAAATGAACGGTAGTTGGAAAATATTGTAATAATCTATGCAGTATCATCGCTTTTATTTTGTTATGGCCATTTCTACAATTGCAACTGAAAATTTGGTTAGTTACGCCAAAATCCCTATTTTCTAATTGGTAAATTTTGTTTACAGTTCATTAAATTGTTTCAATGATTGTACATGTCTTGAGAAGTGTAAAGATATTAATGACCTAGTCAACGTCAACGTCAACGTCAACGTCAATAATTTTACGATTGTCCAAGGCATAACTCAACGATCTTTGTGCAAACCTTTGAGTCGACACAAATTAGCGACCATAGAAACTTAGTGACAATTTGATACTAGATTGACACAAATCTAAATGCTCTACAGCTACTTTTTTGGTCTACTTAAAGAGATTTGAAGAAGCCATAATCAAAACCTATCACAAACCAAACAAACTAAATCGTAACGATGATTCCAACAAAATCTTATTCTTTCTATAGAACTGTTACCTTGTATCGCTTCTTCTTGGTTACCTTCATTATACAAACTCTTGCTTCTCCTACAGTCCATTATTGCCGCCATGATCAGAGGGATGTTCTTTTGGAGTTCAAACACGAGTTTCCGGTAAATGAATCTTACTCAACTTCTTATAATATGAGTTCATGGAACGAAAGCAGTGATTGCTGTTTTTGGGAGGGTATTGAGTGCGATGCAAGTTCTGGCAATGTGATTTCACTTAAATTGGATAATGTTTCTCTCAACAACACTTTGAAATCAAACAGTAGTCTTTTCAAACTTCAATATCTTCAAGACCTAAGCCTTTCATTTTGTAAGCTTAATGGAGAGATTCCTTCTTCACTCGGAAACCTTTCTCATCTCATATATCTTGACCTTTCAAACAATGAATTAGTAGGTCAAATTCCAACTTCAGTTGGAAACTTGACCGAGCTAAGCTCATTGATCTTTGGCAGTAACAAATTAAATGGCAATGTTCCTATTTCATTTTGTAACCTAAGGAAATTGACCTCACTTTTCCTTGATAACAATTTCCTTGAAACCTCATCTTTTGGGGCTTTTCCACCGTCCTTGCTCACAAATCCTTTAATACAAGTTATATGTATTGAGAGAAACCATTTCAGCGGATCTATAGAGTTTCTAAACACAAATTCATCATCTACGATTTCTGGTATATTCTTTGCTCAGAACAAATTTGATGGCCTAATTCCTGAATCTATATCTAAGCTTCTCAATCTCAAATTTTTAGATCTTCCTTACAACAATTTCATTGGGACAATTCCCAACTCTATATCACAGTTAGCCAATCTTTCTTATCTTGATCTTTCCAACAATAAGTTTGAAGGAAAATTACCAAGTTGTTTATGGAGATTGACAGTGTTGAAGCTTTCTCAAAACTCTTTTAGCAGTTTTGGAAAATCATCTAAAGTTTTTGATCATTCAAAAATGGTTGTGTTGAATCTTGATTTGAATATGTTCCGTGGACCATTTCCCCATTGGATCTGCAAGTTTCGATCGTTAGATATTCTAAATATATCCAAAAATAGCTTCAGTGGCTCGATTCTTCAATGTTTAAGGAATATCACTAATCATCTACGCGTGCTTAATCTGGAAAACAACAATTTCAGTGGATTTTTTCCTGATGTTTTTATCAATGCTACCAATTTACACACACTTGACATTAGCCGCAATAACTTGGAGGGAAAGTTTCCAAAATCTTTGATCAACTGCAAATATATGGAATTTTTAAACATGGGAAGCAACAATTTTAAGGATGAGTTTCCATCTTGGTTGGGATCTCTACCATCGTTAAACGTCCTTATCCTCCGATCAAACAAATTCTATGGACCGTTATATCTCCCCCATGTATCTATTGGGTTTCATAATTTGAAAGTCATTGATGTCTCAAATAATGGATTTATTGGAACCTTCCCAGCTTCCTATTTTTCCAAGTGGCTAGGCATGAGTACGTATAAGGCAGAGTCTGGAGATATATACATGGTAGATTTAATGAACTATAATGATTCATACCGTAATTCAATGGATTTGGTGCATAAAGGAGTGGATACAAAATTTGAGGGGATCCGAAAAGACTTCAGGGCGGTTGATTTTTCGGGAAACAAATTTTATGGAAAAATCCCTGAATCGATTGGATTGTTGAAGGGGTTACGTCTTCTTAACTTGTCAAGTAATGCCTTCACAAGCGATATACCTAAGTCATTGGCTAAGTTGACTAACCTTGAAGCATTAGATCTATCACAAAATCAACTGATTGGTCAGATTCCTCAACGCCTTGGTAGCCTCTCGTTTCTATCAGAGATGAACTTCTCCCACAATGATCTTGAAGGTCCAATACTGCAGGGCACACAGTTTCAAAGCCAAAAGTGTTCTTCATTTATGAACAATCCTAGACTCTACGGTCTTGAGGAGATATGTGGAAAAACTCTAGTCCTGGATCCTACACCAAAAGAATCAAATGCAAATTCAGGACTAGAAGAAGAAGTGATCAGCTGGATAGCATCAGCAATAGCTTATGTACCTGGTGTTTTCTGTGGATTGGTGATTGGACATATCTTCGTTTCGCACAAATATGAGTGGCTCATGGGAAAGTTTCATAGAATCAAGCACAAACTAGTCATCATAAGGGGTCACTGAACACTTTCTCTTTTGGAATATCTTTATGTATTTGTCAAGCATATGTGTTTACCCAAACACTCTTGTCTTTTGTAATTTTCTATGTTATTGTTTTGTAATAAACATATAAGCTCCGAATTGATGTCTACCCAAATCTCAACATGTAATACTTAATATATATTGATTAACTCCTCGTCCTATGATGTAAATGCAAACTCTTAAGGCTGGATTTTGTTTTTATTTTTTTAAAGCAACGAGTATGAATATAAAATAAGAAGTTTATTGGCTTATATGAATTAATTTACTCGAAAATTCAAGAAAACTATATTTCAAATTCTTTGTTAATCAAACCACTACAAAAAAAAGATGTGTGGTGTCATTTATTTTATTTACTTGCATAAGCTTTATTTAATACAACTGTTATATACATCACTTATAAAAATGAATTTGAAAATGATATTTCAAATAGTTAGTGTCAATTTAAGCAATTAATACAACTATTTTCATCAAACTATAAGTGATGTCACATGTCATTGTAACAAATGCAATAATTTAATTTATATTGTTATAAGTAACCCAATATAATATTATTTATTTAAATAATATAATATTATTGATGTTTTATACACATGTTTTTTTTATAGTGTTAACCTATAAATTTTTCTAATATGTTCGCAACGGAACACATAATAAGTGTTACTATGGTTGAACAAGTTAAATAATGCGTATCAAAATTCAATCAACGAAGGTTAAGAAATTAGTAAATTTAGAAAAACCTAATGAGAGGATGGTCAAGTGGCTGAATATAACTTCTAGAGCCTTTAGAACCGAACTTGAAATATCTAGAATCCCACACATAGAAAAATCAGTATAAACATCATAGTAATTTGACATTCACACAAGAGTTTTGTTATTATTATTATTTTTTTTTTTGCCATCTCATTATTATTAAACCAAAGCAAAAGGATAAGAGAGATTACAAAAACCGGCGAAGTATCCCCAGAATGAAATCTAAGAGGAGGGAAAAGATGTCGTAAGCACGCTCACTGAACTAAAACCGCAAAAGCATATAGTAGACAGAAGGTTTAGAGAGATTAACGCCTAGAGAAAATGTTTGCAGATATTAAACCTCGATCAAGTCTTGAATGTAGAGACAGGGAGCAGACAAAATCTCTACGCGGGGAGAGCTAATCTCAAAAGAGAAACGCACCAATTCGACCTAGGAGAGATTAGTAAATTGGCTAAACAGAGAGTAATGCTAAAATTACTACCACCATACTAAAATAAAACAAGTGAACCATTATCCAAGAGAGGAAACAGAAACTAGGATAAACGAAAGAACCCGATGTTTCATAACTGATTAGGAATATCCCTAAGAAACTATCAAAAGGTTTTAGAGAGCGGCTGAGCCTTTTAGGTTTAAGAGTTTATAATTTAATGAGACAATTGCAATCTTAAAGACAAATAAGAACAACACTTCTTTATATTAAAAAGCTTTGGAAAATATCTCAAAACCAAAAACCCGTAACAATGTATTTGTCTCTCTTAGATTATTGTCACAACTTTGACATCAATATATAGACACACTAATACAAAATACAATAAAAAATGAACTATGATTATATTTAGATAACTCATAAATATAACAACTCTTTTCATAATCTTAAGATAACTTACACTTCAAACTATTTCTAAGGAATATCTTTCAACAAGAAGATTTCCTTCAAGCTTATCAACAACATTCTCCCCCTTAAACTTGATTCGGCCTTCACTCTTGATCTCTTGAATTCCTATGAGCTCCCTCATTTCTTTGAACTTGTTCTTACTCAAAGCTTTGGTAAGAATATCCGCCTTTTGTTAATTTTCGGGAACATGCTCCATTTGGATTAGTACATTGCTTACACATTCCATAATGAAGTGAAACTCTTGTGAATATGTTTACGCCGACCATGAAAAACCGGATTCTTAGTAAGCGAGATGGCTGACTTATTATCTATCATAATCTGAATCTTCTTACTCTCTATCTCGGTTATTTCACTTAGTAGTTTTTGAAGCCATATAGCTTGTTTTGTTGCCTCGGTTGCTGCCATAAACTCGGCTTCCCATGATGAAAAGGCTACGGTTTCTTCTTTTGAGAACACCAACTTATCGGACATACATTGTAGTAGAAAATATGTCCGGTTGTACTTTTCCAATCATCCAAATCGACATTGTAGCTAGCATCACTATAACCGACCAAACCTTCTTTCTTGCCTCGAAGGAACCTAAGTCTGTGGGTTAATGTTCCTTGAACATATCTTAAAATCTTCTTTAGTGCCACACCATGAGACTCTTTAGGGTCTTGCATATACCTACTCAACACTCCAACATTAAAGGCAAGATCTGGTCGTGTATGAATCAAGTAACTTAAACAACCAATGAGTTTACAATACTCTTTCTCATAGATACTTTTTTCTTCTTGAGATTTTGAGAACTTAGAACCAGATTCCATGGGTGTGTGACAAGCATTACAATCCTTCATCCCGGCTTCTTCTAGTATTTTCTTGGCATATCTTTCTTGCCTTAATGTTATACATCCTTCTTCTTGTATAACTTTTATTCCTAGATAATATGTCAATTTACCAAGATCACTAATCTCAAATTTACTAGACATACCTCTTTTAAAATTGTTGATCATATCTTGGTGTAACCCGTTACAAATAAATCGTCCACATACACGGCAACAATTAGGAATCGTCCTTTACCTTCTTTTCGGTACAACGAGGCCTCCTTCATACATCTAGTAAATTTGAGCTCCTCAAGAATTTTATTCAGCTTGTCATTCCATGCCCTTGGAGCTTGCTTTAACCCATAAAGAGTTCTACTCAACTTGTAAACTTTTCTTTCTTTTCTTTTGATCACAAAACCTTCTGGTTGTGTGACATAGACTTTTTCCTTCAACTCTTCATGCAAGAACGCTGTCATAACATCAAGATGATGTATTTCCCACCGACTTGTAGCTACTAAGGCAATGATAAACTTTATAGTCTCGATTACATAAATCTCCTTTGGTTCTGATTCATTCCACGTCCACTTTTGTTTTCATCAAAAACAAAATCACGACTAACAACTATCTTTCGTTTTGTAGTATCATATAATCGATAGGCTTTTGTTCCAGGCTCTATCACTAAGTGTACCAACATCCGAGAGCGGTCATCTAACTTATTAAGATGAGGACCTTCTATTTTAGCATACCCTAAACAACCGAATATTCTTAGATGTTGTAGTCTCGGTTTTCTTCCTTTGTAAGCTTCATATGGAGTTTGATCTATCAAAGCTCGTGTAGATATCCTATCTATAAGATATGTAGCATGTCTCACAACCTCTCCCCATAGGAATCTCGGTAAATTCATGTGTTTCAACATACTTCGAGTTATTTCCATCAAAGTACGATTTGTTCTCTCAACAACACCATTTTGTTGAGGAGTATACGGAGTTATTGTGTTTCTTTGAACTCCGATTTTATCACAAAATAATTTGAATTCATGTGACATGAACTCCCCTCCTTTATCTGTTCTTAAAATCTTGATATTAAATCCGGTTTCTTTCTCAACAAGAGATTTCAAATACTTGAATTTCTCAAAAGCTTTTCCTTTTTCTTTGAAGAGAATGCTCCACATAAACCAAGAGTCATCATCAATAAGAACGAAAATGTACTTGTTATTTGCTGGGGTGGGAGGCGTCAAGGATCCACACAAATCACCCTGAATCAAATCTAAGGTTGGCTTCGGCCTCTACTCTTTTCTCCATTGTTACTACCTTGGCCTCGGCCTCTACCTCTTCCTCGTCCAAGGCTACCTTTCCCTCTACCACGTCCATAACCATTATCATCTTGCTGATCCATATACATCAACTTTCCCTCATCATGTTTAACCTGTTCCTCTTCCTCAATAATCCTTTCTTCATAAGCTTTTAACCTTCATACGATGTCCTCAAAGCTTGTTTCCTTTAAGTATAGGACTTGTTCAAGATCCCCTATGACTGTGATGTACATTTTCCTAGCTCAACTATTTAGGAACTTCATCACAATTGTCGATTCTACAATTGTCTCACCTAGTGCACTCATATTAGAGGTAATTTCAGACAGCTTTCCAACAAAACTATCTATTGTATTGGTGTCCTTCATCTTCAATCTCTCAAATTCCGCCATTAAGGTAGCTAGCCTAACCTCTTTAACCCTCTCGGGTCCAACATGTCTAGACTTAATTGCTTTCCAAATTTCCTTTGGTGTTTTCAAATCACCAACTTGCAAAATAAGGGATTCAGGTATCGATTGAAATAGAAGTGCTGTTGCCATGCTATCCTTCTCACTTTCGGTTCCTGTTTCAATAGCATCCCAAACTATATGCACCTCAAATAAGACCTTCATTCTCATGAACCAAACTGTATTGTTTGTAGCTGTTAACATCGGACATTGTATAGACAATGAAGCTACTCTTCCTTTCTTTCATTTTGACTTAACCAATTCACTCATGACTTCTCAATCTCCTAACTCGATTAACACCTCAACGTGCAACGCAATTCTCGGTCTCCTCGTAGTAAACTATAATGCTCTGATACCAAATATAGTTTAATGAGACAATTGCAATCTTAAAGACAAATAAGAACAACACTTCTTTATATTAAAAGCTTTGGAAAATAGCTCAAAACCAAAAACTCTTAACAATGTACTTGTCTCTCTAAGATTAATGTCGCAACTTTGACATCAATATATAGACACACTAAAACAAAATACAATAAAAAAAGGAACTATAATTATATTTAGATAACTCTTAAAATAACAACTCTTTTCCTAATCCTAAGATAACTTACAGTTTAAGCTATCTCTAAGGAATATCTTTCAACAAGAAGATTTCCTTCGAGCTTATCAACAACAAAGTTTTCACAATCCTCTTGATCAATGTAATTGTACAAAGTATATATACATACTCGAGATAGTGCCTAATCTCATAAATCAAAGGATGAACATGTACAGGAAATAAACATAATAGAATATGTTAACTAGATACGTTTGTATCCCAACATAAACTAACAAATTGAGACCAAGAAAGAGTGGCGTTAGAGTATCAGTAAAACCATGGAGTCCGAGGAAGGCGTCTGAAAAAGATAACTAATAGATGTATGGATTTCCCACAAAACCAAATCAAATTCAACGAAATCAAAATCTTTGAAGATTCGAAAACTTAGTCGGAAAAGACGATGAAACGATGACGAATCTCATAACTATAACCACTGACAAGAACCATAGTAAGGGTCGAGGTATGAAGGCGGAGCCCCTTACATGCCATTCAAGAAAAGAGACAGCTTGAAATCCCATATAGACTATGAAAACACCAACGAAATGCAAGCCTGATGTTCCTCATATTTTGTCGGTTTTGAGCTCATTATGACAATTATATTTGGGAAATTTGTCTATGTTTTATTGAGATTTCAAGTCAAAAACGTTTGGAGTTGGAATCATGTTTGAAGGTGGACTTTGGAGAGGTTTGAAACATTTTCCGACATTCTCCACAAAAGGAAGGACCGATCAATCTATCAAGGATCGATCGATCAGTCATCTCAAAGGATGATGCGCATGATCTGAATAACGACCTAGTTTCTGAGAAGATTGAGTCATTATCCAGGAGATTGATCGAGCGCCCATTGCTCGATCGATCCTAGCCTTTCTCAGAAACTTAATTTCGCGATTTTGTACTCCTGTTTTGGGCCATATAAATACTCTTTTTCCTATTCTTTTTTAGGGAGAGTCTTTCATCTTCTAAGGACGAAATTTTACAGAGTTTTAGAGTTTGTAAGCTAGGAAGAAGATCTCTTCACACCTGAGAAGAATTTCTGAATCCTCTTTATTATTTCTTTATGCAATCTCAATTTTAGTTCATCATGATTTGCTTTATTCACCGTTCTATGTCTGAGTAGATCTTAGATCAGATCTAGGGATTCTAGGGTTTTAGAATTCACTGTTGGGGAACAAATAGGATTGATTAGTAGATGATTCTCCTTCTAATACTCGAATCTAATGCATAGATTAGCCTGATCACCTAGTCAATGATTTTAGGTTGTTAACCTTCCAGAAGATTGTTAAGAACCAGAACTAGATTAGAAGAGCAATTCCTTCACTACCAACGAGAGTTGATGCTAGGTTGGATTGTGGGTAGTTGAACCCAAACGATAGAGCATATTTGTAATTTGAAACCAACGAGAGTTAGGACCTTTAGGTTATTGATAGAGGGGTAGATTCAACGAGAGTTGGTTTGCCTTAATTCATGTTCAAGCCGAGAATAAGATTAGAGTAGTTCCTGAATAGTTTCCCCGACATGAATTCTAACTCCCGAATGAATACCCGGCATCCGATTGCTTTAACTATTTGATTACATTCACATCTAAGTAGTTAGAATTCACTTCTCTTATTTGATTGATATAGCTTGCGACTCGATAGAAATCGATAGTGTAACTTGGTTCTCCGTAGATTCGATCCCTAAATACTATATCGTTTTCTGTACACTTGCAGTAGGATATAGGGTTAAAACTCGTTGTATCAAAGCCACCTACCACTCCCAAAACACAACAAGACACAAAGAAGCAAGAAAACTTGTACCGCATATAAGGCATCTAAATCGGCAAAAACCCAGCTCTATCCCGGAAATATAGCAACAAAGCTACAAAAATGACATACAAAAGCAAAGCTTCAACTTACGACACAAATACCAACAAAGCCACCGAAAGCACACAAGAGCAATTAGTCGGCGGGGCTAGTTAACCCCTAAGGCATCTCCAATAGCTATTTCTTGTTTTAAATAAAGATCTCTATAATTTACTCCAAGTTTAGAAGACTTTATTTATTTTCTATTTCTAGAGAAGAATTTTTCTTTACAAAATATTCCTTTAATTTCTGGTGTATTATTATTCTTAACCTAAACAAAATTAGATGCTAAAAATAGACCGTATAAAATTTTAAACAATTCTATTATGTGATGTAAGGAAATTTATTTTAAATAAATGAGTAAAATATGTTGATTTGTAAAGTGAAAAGATATCTTAGAAATTTGTAATAAAATAATACAACAAAATATTATTAAAAAATATTTAATTAGAGCAAAAAAAAAGGAGTGAACTATTGGAGCAAACTCTTCTCTTTTTTTAGAGAAATCTATCTGTAGAAAACAAAAATAGAATAAACTATTGAAGACGATCTAAGAGCAACTCTAATAGTGCTCTAAATCTCACTCAAAACTCTCTATTTAAGAGAATAGTATTTTCAATTGTGATCTATTTCTTACTCTAAAAATAGAGATTTTTTTTTTGTAAATAAAATAGAGATCTCTATATTTCATTCTAAATTTAGAAGAATCCATTTATTTATCTATTTTATAGAGTACACTTTTTCATTACAAGTTTACTAACTGTTCCCAGCTTATTCCAGCTGAATAAGAGGAATTTGTGTACTCTTCAGTTTTCTTTTTCTACCTTACCAGTTGCATTAGTCGAATTCAGCCGGATAGAGAGTATGAGTAATTTTGCTATTTGTTTCTGTCCTTTATTTTATTATTTCTTTTAGCATATATTTGCTTTACATTTAAGGCAAATCTTTTAAGTAAGATATACAACCACTCTGTTAGCACACGATAAACACTATAATACGTGATCTATAATATTTTTGTAAACACTATGTCATCCGAAGCTATATTTGCTCTACTATATACAATAGCGCTTTTTTGTATGCTACTATATCGCACTTTATAATAGCATGAAATTCTTGCTATTACATATTAATTCATAACATCTATTTAAAGCTGTGATATATTTTATTATAGTTTTTATTGTGTGTTGTAAAAATATTTCCTATAACTATGTTATCGCTGTAATATTTGGAACAATGACTATATATATGAGCTACAAGGTTATGCTATATATTTCATCCCACTAAGCATATATTATCATCGCTGTAAACATTTTTACTTGTTGCTCGTTGCTCAAAACATACATAAAACAATAATCAAATCTATACATATATATATATATACATCCCAAATACATGAATCCATACATTGTTGGAATGACCTTAAACTACAAGTTCCATCAGCCATATATGCAGACCCTATTTCCTTTATTGTTTTGCCATATACTCGTAGCTTAGTAACGTAAACCTACCACCTTGTTGTGCCATATACTACTCTAATTCATAATCTGCAAAAAGAAGAAAGAAACGCAAGAAATTAGCTTATACAGTTGTGAAAGTGCTTAAACTCTTATTCGAAGAAGAGATCAGGATGTGAGTCACTACTACATCCTGAAGATAGGGATGTTAAATTCCCAATTACGATAGGTAAATATGAACAAAGATATGTCCACATATATATCAACACTGATACATTTTAAAAATTAAGTATTTGTGTTTTCAGGGAAACTTTTTCAAACATTAGGCAGAGATTTATTTTCAGATATTTTGGTGGCAGAGTTATATACAGCTAAATGTTGAAGTCAGTTTATGTTACCATAAAGCACCTTACCCCATTGACGTTGTTCCTCTGCTCGTCTCTATCCACTCTCCGAAATACACACTGCAACCAAATCGATTTTCAAAAAACAGTTATTTACTTAAAACGCCAATCACGAGAATAAAGATACCGATTCGTGATTCAGTGTTTTGGTTTATGTTTAAGAAATGCATGTAAAGACTTTGCAGTCAACAATGAAAAAGAGCAACAAACTCAAACTAACTCACCCAACAACGAAAAAGTTGTAGGTACTCATGTGATAGCTTTGCATCTTAGTGTCGTTGTTTTGAAGAACGACTTCCATAAGAATCCACGCAGAGCCGGCTCAATCATAATAGAGGCATTATGCTAAAAAAAATTATTTGTAGAAAATGCCCAATACAAATTTTTCTCTATAAAAATGGGCCCTTAATGGCCCTTAATATTTTTTAAGCTTGTAATATATGTAGAAAAAAATTTTGGCCCGAGCATTTGTACCACTTGTTCACCCTCAGAACCGCCACTGAATCCTCGATAAGTGCCTTTTATAATCTAAGTCTCCACTTTAGGTGGTCCAATTAAAGCTTTCTCAGGAAAATGAATTAAGCTTATACACTCCTTTGATTTTTAAGATTATCGGCAACTCTTATAGGAGAGTAGAGGGATTCTTAAATGATCAATCTAACCCAATGGTTCTTATAACGCGGGTGGACACATGGGTTTGTGTTGACTCATTGAGTTTGGCAAGTCCAAAGTCAAGAACCTAAACATCAAGGAACAGAGGAGTAAGAATAAAAAACCCTTATCTAAAAAAACTTCATAGTCAAAGCCTTGTTACAAGAATTCAAAACGTTCGAAAATATGATTTTTGTTATTGCATGAGCTTCAAGCTCATTGTCCAGTAGAATGTTTGCGGATCTTATGTCACTGTGAATAATTTCCGGGTGACCTCCAAAACGAAACATACGTAAATGGTCGCTTTGGTTCAGCTTTTATATGAACTTTGAATTGCTTAACCATGGCCTTCACATGCAAAAGTACTTATAGTCTTTATACAATACACCGAACCTTTGGCAGAACCAATAGCACTGTCTTAGGCCATTCAAATAAACTTTTAGGTATTGGGATGAAGGTTAGTATTTTTAGGTATTAGGAAACTTTTTTGGATAATTGTTTATTTTTGGGTATTTTAGTACTTTTTTGGTTTTCTAATATTTTTTGAGTATTTTTTTCTTCTTAAATTTCTACGGATATTATCCGATTCCAACCTGAAAGCGAATAGATCCAAACTGAAACCAAACCAAATAGTATCGAGTCCTAAATCAATTTAAAATCGTAAACTTGAAAACCTGAAACTTGACGAGTCTAACCTGAAACCAAAACTGAAAACCGAATGCTCAGGATTAAAGCTAATCATCCTAGAGAAGTCATCAACTGCTCCCTCCATTCTTTGTGTTTGATATTCAAACACACATCAGCATCTAACTTTTAATAAAAGCCACAGTGGCTTCAAAACACTCCATTTCGAAGTGCTTGTTCAGTGTTCCATAAATAAATCCAAAACAATTGTTTCTAAATGCTGGTTTCAACCAGTAGTTTCAGTTGAAAACTAACTGGTAGAAAAATTAGTATTGCAAACAATCTTTTCAATATCAAAACCAAAATGATGGAAAGAGATGGGCAAATATAAATCAAGAAAAAAAAATCCAGTTTATAAACATTCATGTATAACTATATATATATATATATATAGCCAAATTTTACACAAGAATCTATACTATAAAGCTTATGATCAATTTGAAATTGACGAAAGACCTCGACTTGAATACTCCAAAGAGAAACCCTATTGGTGAATCTTGAGCTGGACTTGGTTTGTCTCTGTTTCCACCTTTTACAATGACTTGTCTAACTAATTTTATTGTCTTAGCATCACCTTGGTAACCGGAAGCATCTTACATAGAATGTGTTAAGAGCTTTCTCTCTTTTTGTTTTCACTTATGCTCTTGTAACTGAAAGGCAATTTTCAAGGAATATTCGAATCACATCTGAGAGTAAACCAAATCTA
>JAKUCM010002407.1:0-33059 GCA_023374145.1 Lepidium sativum | reverse complement strand
TCTTGTTAATTGGAAATGTGAAAACAACCATCGGTTATTCCGATGGAATCTTGGCTTTAAGTCTCGATTCTTAGTCATCTGATTATTCTGCCAAAGGTCCTCTATGAACATGGTTACTCTAAGCCAAGCTTCAAAGAAGGTGTCTCGTGGTTGATCTTCCATGAAAATGAGGGCTCCATCAAGCATATCAAAATCTCTGTAACCAACCCAACTTCAGTTACGTTTAATCTAGAGGCAATAGCGGCGACGTATCCTCCTTTTGGGCTCACAAATATCAATATGCATAAACCTTTCAAAGAAACACAAAAAGAATTGTTTGTGGCTCTTCTTCAGATTCTCGAGCGATTCCTTCAATGGAGAAAATACGGGTATATCTCTTATTACCGAGATTACTCTTGTTACTTTGCTAGAGAAGTCATACTTCTTCCTTGGCTATTCCGCCAAGATTTTTTTTGAAGTCGATCATGATTCGCAAGACTACAAGAAGACTAGCTAGTAGATCTTCTTTAGGAAACAACTCATTTAGTCAAACATATGACATCGAAGCCTACTCCGAAGACAAATCCGATTGAACGTATGATTATCAACATGTTATTTGATGTTGTGGGAATGAGAGAAAACCCAGTAATCGATCAAAGAGATGATGCAAAAGAGAAAGACTGTTGCTCCAAGTGCATTCAACCAGTGGTGTACGCACGTATAGACAAGGTGTTGCATATGCCCCACATAGAATTTTTTCAAATTTTTATTAAAAGGTGTCTCATACGACATTTAACTCTAGCTATGCCACTGCATTCAACTAACACAACTTCAAAAGAAGGTGGTTAACTTGATTTACCAAAGTTGTATTTACAAGAAGTTTTCTTTAGTCATATACAAGAAGATGGTCAACTTAAATCACCAAAGCTTTGCTCACATGTCGTTTCAAAGTCTGTTGTGCAAGATGACATTTCTTCGTACCCATGCTATCTTGAAAAGAGGCTATGAAAGTATTGGTTTATTCTAGTTTAGTAAACCTCAATGTTTAAGAATCGGGTTTAGGTTTATATAGTTTACAAGAATATTCTTCTTCTACACATTCTACGAACTATTTTTCCATTCAGTTACAGAATGATTTAATGGAGTTTTCTTTCAATCGATATTCTTCTTTACTTTAAACAGAAAATGTTATAATGTTTTTTTTTATATTCAGTCGAAGCCCATAAAAGTCATTTTTCTGAATATCATAAAAAAGAAGCCAATGAGCTATTCTTCGGTTGCTAAGTCAATGACTCCTAAAAGGGACACAAAGCATTTCAAAGGTCCTTTGAGTCCTGAGGAAATCGGAAAGATACTCACTGAGGCTGAAACTGTAGCTATAAGTTAGACACTTTACTAGTTTCGTTTGCTTTCTTCATGTATTTGATGTTGTTTTACAATTTCTGGCTATCGTTCCAGGCTCCAATATCATCGTCTAATATAACTCGAAAAAGCCACTTACATATCCTCCAAGACCTCCCAATCCGGCAATAGTTGAGATGGGAAGATATGTGGTGTTCGGTCCTTTGTGAGCACCATATGCGAGTACTACTCGGTTAAGAAGAGTAGAAATCCCTCGGCTTAGTGGGATAGATGTGAAAGAATGGATCTTCCTCAATAAAAAGTTCTTTGAAGTTGACCTTACACCCTCATATATGAATGTATGTTTATCATTTATTCACTTTGATGGGGTTACGACCACTTGGCATCGTTCTTTGGTGTAATCTGGTGGTGGTTTAGTTGTTTTTAGCAATCAGGAAACTTATAAATATTGTTGAGGGAAATATTTGAGCATCATTGAGTATTAAGAGAAGTTTGAGGGGGTTAAAGCAATGTACTTAGTGAGCGTATATCTGGTTGGATTACGCACGAACACTCAAATGCACGTTTATAATTTTAACCTCATCCCGTGAGGCATTTTCTGCTGCTGGGCAAGATTTATGAAAAAGCTCATCCTAATTCAAAGTCACTTAACACTTGGTCGAGATCCAAAACTATAACTGCCTTGAATACGATGAATGATGTGGGGAGTTATAAGAATGCTTTTGGTAAGAAGGATCCCAATCAAAGTATTGCAAAGGAAAATGTATCAAATAACAAGAGTAGAAAGTCATTATCAGCTGCAGAGATGAGTCAAAGAAGGACAAAAGAGTTGTGATATTTATTAGATGAAAAGTATAATCTCGAACACTACCTCACTCACAAGAAGGCTCAAAAGTTTTCAATTGGGACATGCAATGAAGAATCAGACTGAGAGGACGACGAGTGTGATGAAAGAATGGACAATCAACCTCATATTTAAATTAAACTTGTTTCGGGTGTAACCGATTTTCGAATGATGAAAGTAAAAAATCTCCATGGGAAACGTGTTATGTTTGTCTTAATAGATTCTGGTTCCACTCATAACTTCATCGATCCAAACATAGCTGATATGGTCAAGTGTGATGTTGCGTCTATGGGGAAACGTCAAGGCTACAATGGCTGATGGCCATACTTTGCGAATTCAAAAAGAGATTAGCAATTTTAGATGGGATTACCAACATCCTTCTTTTGAGAATGATTTCATGCTAATACCACTTGATGGTTATGATGTAGTGATGGGGTACAATGGTTGTGTACATTGGGATAAATTGGTTGGAATCTCACAACCTTGAGAATGAGGTTTCGATTAAGTGGTATGCAAATTGTGTTGCAAGGATTGAATTGAAGCAATGTTCTATTAGAGAACTATTGATGTATGCACAACAAAATGAAGCACAAGATCAATATGCTATGGAAGAATCAACCATTAAAGAGACAACAAATGAGTTTCACGAGGAAACTAAAACATTCTCTTCATTACTTGACATCCGTACCTCGACTGCATTACCTACAATTATATTAAATGTTTTGATTAAATCATCTGAACAAGTTTTGGAAAGGAAAATGGTTCCCACTTGATATGCAATGCAAGTTCTTTCAATCAGGCGATTTAATTTAGGAATTTATATTGCTAGACTGGAGGTTAAGTTGTTAAAAGAATAAATTAGTTAAGGCTTTTTTCTTGTCAATAATAATTTAATCGACAAGATTTGATACATAACTAAATTGAGATTTAGTTTTATATTTCTACTATTCTGTTTTACATATCTTTATGACTTTATTTACTATTTTAAAGGCACTTGGTGGACTAGTCTTATTTACCTGTTACACTTTCTTCGACTAAAAACTCTAGAGTTGCTATTGCTATTCCTTGTTAAGAAACAAGTTTGGAGATCTTTGTTTTTGAGAACATTGATTTGCATATCTATCAAGTATTATTTTCATTAAATTCTTCAAGTGCGTTTATGGACATCATTCCAAGTATAACAACAAAAGTAAACGAAACAAAACAAGATAGAGAAGCTAAGAAATTCAAAAGACAAGAAATAAATCAGTGGATCGGAGTAAGAAGGAGGAGCACAACCGCCAACAATGCTTGAGGTGGTAAGTATGATACTGAAGCTAATTTTATCACCAAAATAGGAGGGAGGTAGTGACGTCGTTGAAAGTGCCTTTGTCATCTAGTCTTTAACTAGAAAAAGAAAAGACACTGAAGGACAAAGACACACGGAAGAAAGAACACACTTGTAAGTGTAAATGAAGTCACATAGTATTCACAAGCAAGCAAAGTAGAACATAGCTGAAGGAAATGAAATATGGGCCTCCTCACAATTCACAAATACGACAGGCCCGACCATCACAATTAAAATCTGTATCTCTAGCATTACAACTTTGAAACAAAGTACAAACCATCAAAGCTGTCTGTTGCAGAGATTGCAGAAAAGTTGCCATTTACGATAAACAATTGTTCCTTTAATAAATAGACTGCATTGATCTATGCAGAGATGATATCCTCTGATTAGATCCCAAACGTGGTGGATAATTCTGCTGCTAATGTCAGAGGAAACTCAATTAAAACATACACTAACGATATTTCCTTTTGTTAAGAAGTTTTTGTTAATTGAAGAATCCCGTTGAATGCTTTCATTGATCGTAAACGAACAAAGTCTGTTACAAGAGGATTTTATACAAGTGAAGGAAAATGAAGTTGAAGAGCTTAACCTATTTAGATAACCAGAATATGGACTTAACCAATCTAAATAACCGAGAAAATTGATTTTGAAATCTAAACCGGAATCGGTTCTTCTAATACCCCTCCTCAAGATGTCATTCATATGACAAGTAATGACATCTTGCTAATTAAATCATGAAACTTTCCTGGAGGAAGAGCCTTGGTGAATATGTCGGCAATTTGGTTATTTGTCCAAACATGAAGTGTTTTGATGGAGCCTTTGATGATTTCTTCTCGAACTCTATGACAGTCAAGATCCACGTTCTTCGTTCTTTCGTGAAATACTGCATTGTTGGTGATGTGAATTGCTGCAGGTGAATCACAATAAAAAGAAACTGGCTGTGCTTGAGGTACTTGGATATTGGTGAGAAGGTTGAGAAGCCAAGTAACTTCGTTGACTGCACACCTCATTGCACGGTGTTCAACTTCTGCTGAACATAAGAATACAATTTCTTGCTTCTTTTACTTCCACAAAATGAGAGCAGAGCCAAGGAACATGCAATACCCTGTTGATCTTCTTATGTCTGTGCAAGATGCCCAATCTGCGTCTGTGAAGGCTTTAAGTGTGAGGTCCGAGTTTGCTGAATAGAAGAGTCCAAGTTCAATTGAATTCTTCAAGTAACGAAGAACATTGTACGCTGATTGGAGATGAGACTTCTTCGGTGCTGATGCAAATTGACACAGCTTGTTGACAACAAATGTGATGTCTGGTCGTGTGATTGTTAGGTACATGAGCCTTCCAACTAAGTAGCGATATTCCAGAGGGTCTGTCAGTGGTGGTTCATCATTGTCAAGAGAAAGCTTCAGGCTAAGATCCATTGGGATGCTGCAAGGTTTTCTTGCGAGGTATCTAGAGTCTGCGAGGAGATCCAAAGTATACTTCCGCTGGCAAACATATATTCCTTTTTATGATCTTGCAATTTCCAAACCTAGGAAATACCTTAAAGGACCAAAATCACATAATTTGAAGCATTTGTTTAAGATATCTTTAAGAGTAGAGACATCTGCATCATTATTTGAAGCTATTATAATGTCATCGACATAAATGAAAACTGCAATATATTCATGTCCTATATTTCTCACAAACAAAGTATGGTCACATTGTGATTTGCAAAATTTAAGATGAAGAAGAACCTTAGTAAACTTAAGAAACCATTGTCTAGATGCTTGTTTTAGGCCGTAAATCGACTTTTCTAACTTACAAACAATTTTAGTAGGCAGAACAGAACCTGATTTTGACTTATAACCTGGTGGAAGGGACATGTAGATTTCTTCTTCGAGTTATCCATTCAGAAAGGCATTGGAAATGTCTAGCTGGTGGAGGCTCCATTGTTTGGCTGCAGAGACATACATCAACGTCTTTACCGTTGTCATTTTGGCCTGCAGGGAGGTGTCAACATAGTCGATTCCGGGTTGTTAGGTGTAGCCTTTTGCTACCAAACGAGCTTTGTATCATTCTAGAGATCCATCTGCATTAAGTTTGGTTTTATATCCACTTAGAGCCGATTGCACGTTTGTTAGGTGGCAGGGAAACTATGCTCCAAGTATCTGCATTTTCCAGAGAGATCAGCTCTTCATTCATGGCAGCTAACCATTCGTCTAGTTTCTTGGCTTAGGTGAAGCTAGTGGGTTCTTCGAACTGCATGACAGAGCAAAGAAATGACTTATATTCAATACTTAGATCATCCAAGAACATGAAAGCAGATAAAGGATATGGAATATTAGTTTGTGTAGTGTTGCAAAAATAGTTTTTAAGATGAAGTGGTTGTTTGGACACTCTTTTAGATGTAGACACAATAGTGTTCTTCTGTTCCATGTCTCTATGATCCTTCCTCGTGTCCTCTGTTAAGGTCCGAACTGTCTCTATTGGAGAGCTAGTTAAGTGAGGAAGTCCTTTGTCTAGTTATGATCTCAACAGAGAAGAAATATCGGAGTGCTCTGCAGTTTCATCTCTAAATGGGAATATGTCTTTATAGAAGACGACATTCCGTGAGATGTGCGTTGAATTTTTCTCTAAGTCCATCATTTTATTACCTTTATACCCTAATTAATATCCAAGAAAGATGTATGCTTTTGCACGAGGTTGAAAATTTGTCCTCTATTTGGAGAAGTCGAGCTGTAACACAATGAACTAAACATATCATATCATGGCTGTTGATGTGTCAGTAATTTAAAAGGGGAAATATTGTTCAAAAGAGGAGAATGAATTATGTTGATAAGAAAGACTGAGGTGATGATAAAATCACCCCAAAAAACTAAGGGTATATTTGATTGGAACATGAGGGAACGCACCACATTGAGAATGTGTTGATGCTTCCTCTCTACTATCTGTTACGGTATTTCCTGACACGAGTGGTAGGAGAGGACTCATTTTGCTTTGAATAGATCAGTAAACATCAGCTCTGGAGCATCATCTGACCTCACTCCTTTTACCTTAGCTTTGTACTGTGTCTCGATCATTGTTAGGAATTCTGGAAATACCTTTAACACGTCACTTTTTGATCTCATAAGATATGCCCATGTCATGCGGCTGTGATCATCGACATTAGTTAAGAAAAACTTGTAACCTTTGTTAGTATCCACTGAAAAAGGGCCCCAAGTGTCGACATGCAACATAAAAGTTGGCAGAGTTTTATCAGAGTTAAGACTGAGTACATTTGAGATAGAATCAAGTTTTGACAGAGGAATATGGCCTAGCCTATTGTGCCAAATAGCAAGATCAACTACAACATTAAGGGAAAAAGGCACAAAATCATTGAAAACAGAAATGATTATCAAGTTGCTGTCATGAACATAAAAGTTGAAAAACTTTTCAGCTTGTCCATGTAGAATTATCAAACACACAACGACAATTTAAATCAGAGGTTATTTTACTAATGCTCATGAGATTCAAACAAAAATCAGGTATAAATACAACGTTTCTAAGAATCAAATGTTTGTTTAAACGAATATCACATAGAGATTTTAATGTCTGCACCTGTAGGTAATGTAACATGCTTATCTATAGAGATGTTTAAATTACTAAAGAGACTCTTGTCATGAGCTACATGATGACTCGCACCACTATCCACGATCCAAGAATTATTAGATAGAGTAAACCTTTTTTATTACAACATACCAACAAAATGAAGAGAAGATGAGTTAAAAGTCATACCATCAGTTGCCGTGATTATACCTCCAGAAGTAGATGGGATTGAAACATTAGTCTCTGGTGCTGAAACATGAGAGTGAAGGTGTGCTATTAATCCCTCTATCTGTTCCTTTGAGAGATTTTGTATTAATCCTGACATAAGTGAGTCTCGTTTAGGTTGATCTGCAAGGGAAATTTGAGCAATCATAGACATTTCAGCACTTTGTTTGACCCTATACTTGTATCCAGGGGGATAACCGTGTATCTTGTAGCACTTGTCAACCATGTGACCAGTGTAGCCACAGTGGGAGCATATGGGTCTTTGTGATTTCTGGTTGATATAAGAGGCATTCACAGTGGTTAAGGATCCATGAGCAGTCTCTGTCACATTGTACAATGAAGCATTATGGACTGGGAGGATGTTTCTCTGACTGTGATCTTGGTCAAGAAGATTGTAAACCTCTGACAAGTCCAAAATTGCCTTCTTCATTAAGATCTAACTTCTGATGGTGGCATAGGAGTCATTGAGCCCAACAAGGAATTTGATCACCTTGGACCTGTCTTGTTTGATCTTAGTGGTATTGCAGTAGGTGCAGTTCCTGCAGGTTTTCATGCATTCTGTTCCTTCCAAGTCGTCCTACAAAGTCTTCAGTTTAGTGAAATAAGTTGACAAGTCAATGACTTCTTGTTGAAGAGACCAAATCTGTTGGGAAACTTGATAGGATCTTGGAAGATTTGTCACATGGAAACGAGAAATTAGATTTTTCCAGATTTCAGCTGAATTGGGCAACCTAAGAATGCTATTGTAGATTTCTTTAGAGACAAAATTAAGGATCCAAGACTTAACCATGCTATTGCATCTTGAGCAAATCCTTAAAAGAGAATGAGTTTCTGCGGGTCTAGGTAAAGAACCATCTACAAAACCAAACTTATTATTTGTATCTAAGGCAATCGAAATGGCTATATTCCAAGTATTGTAGTTACTACCATCAAGAATCTCAGAGATGATTGAAGAACCTGGATTATCCGAGCTTGTCAGGAAGTAAGGCGAGAATTAAATCTCGTCAAAATCGAAATGATCTTGATTCTCCTGTTTCGTTATTGCATCTTGCGAAGTCAGGGAGGAGGATTGATTCGGATTCGGAGCTGGAATCGTGTTCGAATTGAGAATCGGAGTCGGAATCGGATTCTGATTTTTGTTGGGTTGATTCTTGTCAGCTGAGAAGCGATTTTGGTCTAAATCTTCCATGATTGAGGTTCAATTTCTTCTTCTGGTAGTCGAAGCTCCACCAACGACTCGCCTCTTTGGCCTTCGAACATGAATTATCGGGGGAGATAAGAGAATAAGATTGAGCTTCACCGGAAAAATAACCGAGACCTCACAAAGAAGAACATAAGACTTTTCCGATCAAAAATCACGGTCAAGAAAGGGACGAGATCCTTGAAGATGGCTTCAAGAGCTCTTATACCATGTTAATCGAAGAATCCCGTTGAATGCTTTCATTGATCGTAACGAACAAAGTCTGTTACAAGAGGGTTTTATACAAGTGAAGGAAAATGAAGATGAAGAGCTTAACCGATTTAGATAACTAGAGAATATGGACTTAACCAATCTAAATAACCAAAAAAATTGATTTTGAAATCTAAACCAGAATCGGTTTTTCTAATAGTTGCCCTTTTGGAAGGCTTATGAAACAAATGATTTATACAAAACAATACCAGATGATCCTCATTTCAGCCCACTGTTCGAGGTCAACGAAGATTTCTGCGAATGTGATAAGAAGATTTTTACTCTATTGTCAAATCTTATTATACTTATATGTCGGTTGTAGTATAATAGGTGTCAATCCAATTGGGAATGTAATTATCAATCAGGATGCAATCAACTGTTCTAATCCAAGCCAATCAGAGTAATTTGTGTTTAGCAACCTAAATCAATCGTTGAAATGAAAATAAACAAGCAAGCAATAAAAGTTAACAATCTAAACAAAGCGATAGAAAAAAGTGTATTAAGCAAACTAAAAGCAGGGTGAGAAAACAGGATCCTGATGAGTGAGTTTAATGGGTCAACGTGACTCTTAAGCTAACTAGGCGCTTATTATCACTCAAGAGAGCTAATCTCTAGGCAACGAGAACACAAGCAATGAGTCCACTCCCGTGGTAAACAAACTTGAATAGACTGCTAACAGACCCTATCGCCATAGGCGTTTGATAATCTAGTCAGAATGAACGATCGACTCGCTTAGCGTCGATTCACACCTCAGACATTCGATCCCACGAGCTGAGCATGTGAATCTCTGAAGTGATTCAGTCAGACGCTCTACCAAACACCCATCGGTGCTAGAACATCTCAGAACAAGCCCCAGTTGATCAGAATGAAGCTAGTGATGATAACACCAAATCAGAAAAGAATTTTATAAATCTAACCCTAAGTGACGTAGAAAACCTAAGCTTCACGCGGACCTAACTCATCCTTAGGAATCCTAGGCGACTACTCAGAATTCATTAGTTCAACAACAAGCAAAAAGTCAAAGTTTGATTGCATCAATAAAGAACTCGAACATAATATGAAATCGACGCTGGATGTAAAACTGAATTGCATAAAAAGTAAACTCGAAATCAGAAGGTTGCGTTCAATTACAAAGCTCTAAGTTCACAAGAAAATCAATTACAAAAAATAGGGTTTATATTTGGAACATCTAAAACTACTTATACTTAATCCTTAGCAAAGCCCTGGATCAGCTCGACCCAAGATGAGAATCAGCATCTCGTGGATTTTGGCTCAGTATGGCCCAAAGGCTGAAAAGCACCATGAATGGACTGAGTGTGGCCCATCTACTGAAATGCTGTGTACTGGAATCGAGTTGGGCCACCGGGAGAGCACTCAAGTTGGGCCGCCGGAAAAACACTCGAGCTGGGCCGTCGGGAGCGCACTCGAGCTTGGGCTCGAGTGAGCTTGAGCTCTGCTTCGTGGATTGGAATCGAGCTGGATGGAGTTTGTACGCCTAATCTGGACCGGTGGTGGCTAAAAGTGCTGCTCCTCGCTCAAGATTGACACGATCATGTCTTAGGCGTGGGAAGACTCTTTTTGCCTCTGGATCCTTGTATTTTTGCTTCCAGTTCCTAAAACTTCCCCAAATATAATATGTATGCGAATGCATATGAATGAGCCTATCTCAGATGAAAATGTAGTAGAAATGTATGCTTAGAATAGCTAAATAAGGTTCCTAATGAGTGCTAAAAACGTGTATATCAGAATGGTCAGCAATTGGTATGATGGTGAGTTTCTATGGTTATTAGAAGAGGTCAGAGGTTTGCAGCTCGACGTTTCTCCAAGTAAACTAAGTAGCCTCAGCAGTTCTTTTGCTGAGCTAGAGAAGCATGGATTCGACATTGCAATCCCTCGGTCTCGGATCAATAAAATGTGGTCTTTCCAAGATAAGCGAGCTAAGAAAGCAGAGGAAAGAAAATGTCTTGAGAAGAAGATTGAAGCTGAAGAGATTGAAAGGCACAAATTAGAAGAAGAAGAAGAAGAAATGGTTGAGTTAAAACGTAAAATCTTGGAGCTAAAGAGACAAAAAGCAGTTGGGAAAGAGAACAAGGAAGCGGTACACAAAATGATTGTTGAAATGAAATCATGTGCAGAAACCACTGAGCAAGAGATTGAAGCTGTGGAGCTGGAGTTTATAACATCTGTGTTGGCTCCGTGGTAATAGTGAAAAAGTACATAACTATGATTGACCTCTAACGCTCTTATTTAGGTAAGTGAAGTCTTAAGAATAGATGTTAGGTAAAAAGATTTGTCGAAGATCTTTCGCCCTTATGGTATGTGTTGATGATATTTAGTTTTAGTTAGAATATTATCTTTTGGTGATCGTGTTATGATCAGAATCTATATTAGAAAATTATGCGACTCTAAATCTATATTTGAGAGGTTTGTGTGAATCATGCTGACCTTAAACTGTTTCTTCGTCAAGCATAAACTCCAAAAACATTAAAGCTAAAAAGGACATACAGATTTAAGATTTTCATGTAATTATCTTGAGTTTTCACATCAATTTACCTCGCTAACGAGACAATGTAAGAACTTGAGATAATGTCGACTTTAGTGTTTAGAAGTAAGAGAACATTATCAAACAGAAGACATATTTTGCCAGAAATTGAACAAAAACGGCTCAATATCACATAACACAACCTTTCTTACTCGGGCTTAAACTAGCTAACTCAGGCTTCCCAAAATTCTCGAGTCAATATGGCTCTTTGATTCTTATCAGTATCTTGGAGCTGCACCATAAAAACCACAAAAGTGAATTTCAATAAGCTAATACCTAGTAGCCTGATGATCATATAATACCGTCCAAGAAATGATACAATGCATACCTCCACCTAGTGTTGCTTCAGGTAGCTTCTCTATTGAGTACTTACGTTGCGTCACATACATGATTGGCACACCAGGAATCTGTAAATGAACAAAAGAAAGTTAGCATCCAAAAATTCTTGCCATGTATAACAAAAGGTATTCATATCAGATTATTATTTTTTACCTTGCGGATCCTTCTCTTTAGATCTCTATCACAAGTAGCCACTATGAAGCACTTATGCTGTATATTACAGAAGAAAGAAACAAACAGATGATTACACTATATGCATAGACAGAGAATCTCCCTGCGACAAACAGAAAAGAGACGTAAACAAAGCTAGTGCTGAGGCAATACCTGAGTAACTCTGTCAACAAGACAGTCATCAGCATATGTTCCTTTGTGTACACAAGGTAGTCTTTCAAAACGGGGATCCTTTGCAATCCTAGCATATTTCAAAATTAACCAATTAAGAATCTAGTAAATGGGTCCATGATGCAAATCTACTGAAAACTCTTCTTTGAAATCCAAAAAAGCTTACCTTAGAGCTACGCGATACTTCTGACCTAACTTCTCCAGCTCAGCCATGACACAGTCCGTGATACAAGGAGTGCCTTCAATCCAAAACGATTCAAAAGTTAACAAAGGCAAAGAAATTTACAAAACTGTAAATGTGACATAGTTTAAGTAACTCACATTTTGCGTACAAACAGTCCATCATACCCTTTTCAAGATCCAGCTATAGATACAACAGAACAAACCAAGTCAAAAAGGATATCCAATTTGCATTAAAAAGAACAATTTTTGAAATAGGTCCATTATAACAATCGATCTTTTTAATTATTATCATACACATTGACATAACAGCTCAATCATAGATATTGCAATTGATTGTGTATTACCTTATTCTGGATGGAAAAGTTGATGAAGTTAGTATCCACCAAAACCCGGTAAGGAGGAACCAAACTAGTGTTGTGAGAAAAGAAAAGCCCTGAAGGAACACTCGGCCTGATCCAAAAAACCCCCAAAATCACAAATTAATCTCGAAATTCTAATAATCTCCACAAATTATGAAAGCACAAATAAGGGCTTATAGCTTACACATTTCTCGGTAGCTCAGTGAGATCCTTCTTGTTTGGATTCAGAACCTCCTTCTTGTAACTGAAGACAAGTACCATTAATAAACCGTCAAGAAAACAAACCTTAAAGATATCAAATTTCCAGGGAAAAAGAATCGTTACTTACTGCTTCAAAGCTTTGTGGCTTATCATCTTTTTCACTACAGCAAACTTTTGAGGTTTCTTTGCCCTTCCCATCGTTGAAGCAAAGAGTGAAAAACCTTAAAACCCTTAAAAGGAACGGAAAATAATGGAAACGAAGGGCAGAGATCTGCTCTCTCTTTGTCTCTCTCAAAACAAAAAACCACGAGAACTTTAGGTTTTTTCCTCTCTCAGATGAAATAATCGAGCAAAGATCGAGAAAGAGGGATATGTTCGCAGAACCTAAAATTAGGGGTTTTTTAACCAAAAAGAAATTAGGGGTTCGCATCTAAACCAAATTAAACCAAACCTAATTAGATCGAACCGAATCGAATTGAACTTGAACTGAGTTAATGTGGGCTCGGCCCATACTCCCCTAGCGAAGTCTCTTACGTCGTCTCTGCATATACCGGCGATGAGGGAGAAAGTAGAAGAAAGCTGAGAGAGTGGAAATGGAAGATGATGAAGAACCACCGATGGCTGTTCAAATCCAATCTGATGTTTCTGTCGAAAAGGATCTCCCCGTTAAGGTATCAAGCGACTCTGTTCCAGTTGGTGTCACTGTCGTCACTGGCTATCTCGGTGCCGGAAAGTCCACCGTAAGTATTGGAGAAAAGTCCCTCCATTTCACTGATTTACATGTTTGATTTCGTTTTTATTTTTGACTCTAATGTTGTTATCTGAATGATTTTCACCTTAGCTTGTGAATCATATTCTGAATGGGAAACATGGGAAGAGAATTGCTGTGATTTTGAATGAGTTTGGAGAAGAGATTGGAGTTGAGAGGGCTATGATAAACGAAGGAGAAGAAGGTTCCCTTGTAGAAGAATGGGTCGAGCTTGCTAATGGCTGTGTTTGCTGCAATGTTAAGCATAGCCTTGTTCAAGCCCTTGAGCAGCTTGTACAGAGAAAAGACAGGTGCAGTTTTTCTCTATACTAACTTCGAATCATCTTTTTAATCTCTAGATTCAGTGATATATTAGTGATGATCCTTATCATTGAAGCTCTAAAATGTTAATGCAATAGATCTTAGGCATATATGTCAGAAAATTGAAGCTTTGGCACTTCGTTTTTTTCCTCTTTCTAGTCCTCTGTTCGGGATATTACTTCTCATTGGTTGTAGTTTATAACTACTAATTGAATCTAGGACAGTATTTAGAAGTATGATCGCCTAAATTTAATCCAATGCATGTTTGATTTCTAACTTTTCCTTTTTCGTATGCAGGCTTGATCATATATTGCTAGAGACAACAGGCTTAGCAAATCCTGCTCCATTGGCTTCTATCCTCTGGTTGGATGAGCAGTTAGAATCAGAAGTCAAGCTTGACTGCATTGTTACTGTGAGTGAAAAACTGTTAAATCTCATATACTTCTCCTTTGTTAAGCTTGAAGCTGCTCTTCATCATCTATATGATTCTTTCTATTTCTGGTTACTTTGTATAGCATTTATGTCTGAGATTGTTTACTGTCTCTCTTGTTCCAATAATTTAGCAGCTGCCTGTACTGACCTAGCTGTTTGGATAGGTCGTGGATGCAAAGAATCTTCGTTTTCAGCTAAATGAGCGCCGTGACTCATCCTCATTTCCTGAGGCTTTTAATCAAATTGCATTTGCGGTAATCATCTTTTGACACACCCAATGGGTACCCTAGCTTATCGCCTTCTGCATCTTGTATCTCACCTCATTATGATATGATTTTCTAAATCGTTTTGTAGGACACAATAATAATGAACAAGGTTGACTTGATATCTCAAGAGGAATCTGATAAATTAGAGAAGGAAATTCATTCCATCAACTCGCTTGCCAATGTCATCCATTCCGTCAGGTGCCAAGTTGATTTGTCCAATATATTGAATTGCCAGGCATATGATGCTACTGTTAAGTCTCAGAAACTTCTCCTGTACCATCTGATTATATGCTTGAGTACTATATAGGCTTTTGACTGTAACAATTGAACTTTTTCCCTGTCACTATTCCATTTAGCATGTCAGCCGTCTGGAATCCCTGCTAGAAGCCAATAAATCTTTGACGACGACAGACCTTCACGATAGTGGAGTGAGGACCCTATGCATCAGTGAACCCCAACCTTTAAACCTTGATAAGGTAACAAATTCATTAAACATTCTTGGATAGTTAGTTAAGACTAATGTTTTTCATGATATACCTTGTTCTCTGTTAAGACAGGTTCGTTTATGGCTTGAGGAAATTCTGTGGGATAAAATATTGGAGATGAATGTTTACCGTTGCAAGGCTGTGTTGAGCATTCAGAACTCAGACCAGCTGCATATTTTGCAGGTAATGTAGTCATGAATTGAAACGTGAGTACGGTCTTGTCATTCTAGGAAATGTCCTTCATGTTGCTTCTATGTTATTCAATATGTGCAGGCCGTTCGAGAGATATATGACATAGTACCAGCACGGAAATGGAGCGAGGAAGAGAACCGGATGAACAAAATAGTATTTATAGGTCAGATCTTTTTGCATCATAGTTAATACTATTGCTTCGACCACTCTGTTCTCTCTGCCAACTGTTCATGTAATTGAATATGTGCAGGACACAAATTGGACGAAGAAACTCTTAGGACTGGGTTAAGAGACTGCCTATCCTGAAGGAAAACCCTACTTGTATGGAAAACCATTCTGGTTTTTGCCGATCTGGTACAAAGCTCTCTAATATCAGTTTTGGGGTACTAGAAATTGTAACTTTAGCATTGCAGTGTGAATCTACCGTAGAATCTTATAATTGATGTTGTTTTACCAGTATATTTTGTAACGATACCTTGTGCCACTCATGTAAACAAAGTTTTGAGACAACCATTGCTTTCGAAACAAAGCTCAAGCTTTTTTATGCAGAAGAAACTTTTGTATCTACAAGGTCATAGTAAGTGTGTGTTAATGACTGAATTTCTTTACCTTTCCTTCTCTCTCGACTAGTCATTTTCTCACCATACTTTGGAATACGTCAGCCAAATCAAACAAACTCGCTTCTCGCAGTTTCTTTGCCATCTCTTTAAACATAATCACACCCTCTTCATTAGAGTAACAATGTAAGAACTTGTTATAATCAAATCTAGAAACTTCAAGCCCTCTCTTCATTGTTCTCTCTGTACTTTGTAGTTTCCAATCGTTTCCCAGCCTTGATGATACCTCCAACAAATATAGTATCAAAATTTACTAACGGGTCTGGTCCTTTTCTTCCTCTTCTCCCCAAATGTCCTTGCATCAACATAAGATATGTATGCACTATTGGCTCGCATCCATTATGTATCATCTTCCTGAAAATCTCTGTTGCTTTGTTTGCCCGTTTAATCTTCACCATCCCTTTTATCAATGCATGATAGATACTAATATCCGGATTCTTAATCCCTTCGACAGTTTTATATGCCTCTGCAACTTTTCTTTTAACCAACTGTCCATAGATTAGTGACGCCCAAGTCAAATTATCAACCAGTACGCCTCCTCTTTCACGCATTTCGTCGAACATTTTGAAGGCAGTATCAATCGTGCCATTGTTACACAACCAATAAATCATAATCCTGTAGAATGACCCATCCAAATCTCCACCTCGTTTCGAAAACATCACATAAAAGACCTTCGAAGCTTCATCGAACATGTTTTTCTTGAGAAATGTCTCCATAATCTTTTTACCAGCTCCGATATCAACCTCGAATCCTTCATCCATCAACAAATTCCAAAGCTTGGCAGCTTCGATTAAATCAGTGTAATAGGAATTGGCACGTGATTGACTTGAAGAAGGGTGACGTCTTGGTTGCTTTATGATCAAGGTATTTTGTTAGGATTCACTAAATAGATCTTACCTCTTCTTTGGTTTCTAATTTTTACTAGGTTAAGTTTTCATCTTTTATAAAGGTTCTTGTTTTTGTCTTTACGTGACATCTTGTTTACGTTTTTTAAGTCTCTCTTAAAGGTTCGTGTTACTCTTTGTGAGTTTCCCGAACTTTAACTCTTTCCGTTCTTTGCTTCGTTGATCTATCAATAAATCATACTTTCTTCTCTCTTAATTCTCGCTTCATTTTTTTAAAAAGCTTCAACTATGTTTTTCTACATTAATCACCCACATCATAGATTTTCTATTATCATCGTTCTGTAAGTAATCTCATCGGACTTAATACAATCTCTCAACTTATTGACAACACACTTAGCTTCTTCAACAAGCTTCTCTTTACACAGAGTTTCCACTGCTATATTTAGCATTTGCAAACTATAGGAATACCCAAACCAGCCATTAGATAGAAGAATGTGATATAGCAAATGGGGAATACCGCAACATTTAAGGAAATTACGCTAAAAGACTGAAGACCGGGAAATTGAAGGACTAAACTGCAATTTCTAATTAAACACATTTACGTTTTAAAACAGAACAGAGAGAGAGTGAAAAACTCGGCCATTATTATCGTTGTATATTCTTCTTGCTTTGCTTTCTCTAAACTTGATAGTAACTCACTGTTTCTCGGGGATTCCGTCTACGAGATCCGGGGGTGAGTTATTGAGATTGTTTTTTTATGAGTAGCAATTTCGTAAGCTTCATTACAATATCCATTTCAATATTTCTCATTGTAATTTCTATATTAAAGGTATCAGAGCTCAACGATCTTCGAAATCAATGGCAGAAGCAAGACCTCTAACTAGTTCGCAAGCGGCGGTACAAGAAGGAACAATTTCGATGGCAGACGAATTGATGGCGAAACTCGAAAAAATGATTTCAAATCAACGAGAGCTAGCCTTGAAGGAACAATGCCGTCAGTTTGAAGAACAAAAGCGTTTGTACGAAGAACAGAGAAAACACAACGCGGAGGTAGACTTACGATTGAATCACATGAGTGATAATATGGCAGAACTTTTCAATGTGGTTCAGGATTTGCGGGAAGAAAATGTGAGCGTGAACTCAGGATCTTCTGGGGGAATCGATCTCGAAATAGACAAAGATTCTACAAGCGTGAATAAACCACGTCCTGCTCCGATCGTTACTCTAGTCAAATCTCCGTCGGTAAGATTACAAGAGCAAGTACTGGGATCTTCATCAGGTATTCACGCTCTTAGAGGGACAAACAACGGCTATAATAGCTTATCTAGGATGGGAAAAATCGAGTTTCCTATATTTGATGGACTGCGATAGTGAATGGCTCTTTAAGGCGGAGCATTTTATTTCAATCGATTTTACGCCGAATGATCTTAAGGTTAAGATACCTTCAGTTCACTTCGATGATGACGTCGCTCGTTTCCACCAATCGTTGATGCAGTCAGGTTATGTGTTCCTCCTCACTGATTGGGTTGGTTACAATATTCGATTGAAGGAGAGGTTTGTCATGGTGGATGATGATCCGATTGCAGAGATGAAAAAGTTATATGAGACGAATGATATTGATGATTATCATCAGAAGATATTTCTGCGGATCAATTGCTGAGTAACTATTTAGCTGGCTTAAGAAGGGACACACAAATGCATGTTCGCATGTTCTCTCCAAATGACATTCAACATTGTTTACTGTTAGGAAGGTTATATGAGTCTGCTCACCCTTACAAAGCTAGAGATGTAGGT
Organism: Lepidium sativum; assembly: GCA_023374145.1. Taxonomy (NCBI): domain Eukaryota; kingdom Viridiplantae; phylum Streptophyta; class Magnoliopsida; order Brassicales; family Brassicaceae; genus Lepidium; species Lepidium sativum. Next base: position 14,642 of record JAKUCM010002407.1, on the reverse strand, counting down.
TGTATTGGATTGCGTAAGGGAGAGCCACCTTCAGTCCAAAGGAGCATTCCGTTTGAGAAAAAGCCGATAGAGGAAGGAAGAGGTTACAATAAAGACAAAGTTAAACCAACTTTTCTACCTTTTTTATCAAAGGCAGAGATGGAGAATAGGCGTAACAAAGGATTATGTTACATGTGTGATGAAAAATATACTCCAGAGCATTATAGGACTGCTCATCCTAGGAAAAAGCAATTGTATTGCTTGGAAGTGGATATTGACGTTGAGGATTACGACTTAAGGATGGAGATAGAGGAAGAGGATAAAGAAAACCTATCTAAAATGCCTTAGATATTTGTAAATGCATTAACTGGAGTCACGGGTTATCAAACCATGAGGGTAAAGGAATATATGATAAGAAACCGATTTATATCTTGTTAGACACTGGTTCAACTCATAACTTCTTAGACGCAGAGGTAGCTAAGAGATTTCGGTGTGAACTAAAAATGGTAGGAATGTCACATGCTTCTGTCGCTGAGGAAAGTGGTGTTAAACGGTATAAGAAGAGGATCTATCTGAGAAGTTAAGGCCAAAAAATTAATTGCATATCAAAAACAAGGAGCTCAATTATCCATGATTAACATTCATAATCTCCAAGAATCTGAGGCACATGTAGAGTTATATTCACTGCAAACAGAAGAAACTGACACTCTGAATGCAGTAGAGGGAGTGTTACAGGATTTTTTGGATGTTTTTGAAGAGCCTCAGACATTGCCTCCAATCAGAGCCAACTTTGACCATACTATACCACTTTTGGAAGGTTCTAACCTGGTGAATTAACGTCCCTACATGTCTAACCTACATCAAAAGAATGAAGTAGATAAAATTATAGAGGAATTACTTTCAAATGGTACAATTCAGAACAGTAGCAATCCTTATGCTTCACCGGTGGTCTTGGTGAAGAAAAAAGATGGATCTTGGCGACTTTGTGTTGATTATCAGAAATTAAATGGGATGACAGTTAAAGAAAAATTTCCCATTCTGTTAATCGAAGACTTGATGGATGAATGGGGAGGATCCATCATATACTCTAAGATAGATCTTAGAGCGGGCAATCATCAAGTTCGAATGGCAGCTGCAGACATTCACAAAACGGCATTCAAAACTCATACGGGACATAATGAGTATTTAGTAATGCCGTTCGGATTAACCAACGCACCAACTACATTCCAGGGATTGATGAATTAGGTTTTTAAAGAATTCTTAAGAAAGTTTGTCCTAATATTCTTTGTTGACATTCTCATTTACAACTCATCCAAGGAGAAGCACTTAGAACACCTTCGGCAAGTTTTCTGTCTCATGAAACATCATAGTTTGTATGCTAAGAGAGCAAGTGTGCGTTTGCTACTGATAAAGTAGAATATCTGGGACATTACATGTCAGCCAAGGGTGCTTCCACTGATCCAAATAAAGTCCGAACAGTAAAGGAGTGGCCCAATCCAACAAATCTGAAACAACTCCGAGGGTTTTCTAGGTTTGGTTGGCTATTACAGGAGATTTGTCCGAGGGTTTGGAGTGCTGGCTAGCCCTTTAACAGCATCGACAAAGAGAAATGCATTTGTGTGGTGTGACGAAGCACAAACTGCTTTTAAGATCTTGAAGAAAACGCTATGTGAGGCACCAGTTTTAGCTTTACCACTTTTTGGTCAACAATTTGTCGTTGAAACATATACTTGTGGGTAGGGCATAGGCACAATATTAATGCAGAATGGTCACCCACTAGCATATATTAGTAGACATCTCAAAGGTAAACAACTAACTCTATCTATATATGAAAAAGAATTGTTGGCGGTTGTCTTTGCAGTGCAGAAATGGAGACACTATCTGCTTCCTTAACATTACGTCATTAAGACAAACCAACAAAGTCTTAAATATCTGTTAGAGCAGCGATTGAACACCCAAATACAACAACAATGGTTGCCTAAAATGATGGAATTTGATTATGAGATTCAGTATAAGCAGGGGAAAGATAATATAGCTGCAAATGTGTTATCTCAGATAGAGGGAACTACAATACTTCATATGGCAATGTCGGTATTGGAGTGTGACCTTATGAAAGATATTCAATCTTGTTATGCTGAAGATGTGAACGTTATGGCTATTATTGAAGCTTTGTAACAGAATGGTAATTCTAAGAAGCATTACACTTGGCTTCAGGACATACTGCAGAGAAAGAACAAAATTGTGGTGCCACAAAACACTCAGCTCCGAGAGAAAATTCTGGAATGGTTGCATTGTGCACGTACCATTGGTCATTCCAGAAGAGATGCGACTCATCAGCGAGTTAAAGCTCTTTTCTATTGGAAAGGAATGGCTAAGGATATACAAGCGTACCTCCGAAGCTGTCAAGTATGCCAACGCTGTAAATATGATTCACAAGCTTATCCTGGTCTTTTACAACCCTTACCCATTCTGGATGTAGTATGGACTGATCTGTCTATGGATTTCATAGACGACCTTCCTCCGTCATTTGGCAAGACAATAATCTTCGACGTGGTTGACCGATTCTCAATGGCTGCTGACTTTATGGCTCTCACTCACCCTTATTCTGCAGTTACAGTGGCTCAAGCATTCCTTGACAATGTGTTCAAGTTACATGGTTTCCCCAAGACCATTGTAAGTGATCAAGACTCGGTTTTTCTGAGTGAATTTTGGACCGAACTGTTCTCCTTACAGGGTCTTCAGCTCCAATATTCCAGTGCCTACCACCCCCAAAGTGACGGTCAAATTGAGGTGGTGAATAGAGGCCTCGAAACATACCTTCGCTGTATGACAAGTGATAGACCTCACCTTTGGAGTAAGTGGCTGCCCCTAGCTGAGTATTGGTATAATTCTACACATCATACAACTATCAACATGTCTCCTTATGAAGCTGTTTATGGTCAAGCACCTCCTATTCACCTACCTTACTTACCGGGATAGTCTAAAGTAGCAGTAGTGGCACGAAATCGTCAAGAGCGTGAGAGTATGTTATTGATACTTAAATTTCATATACTTAGAGCTCAGCACCGCATGAAGGTGTTCGCAAACCAACATCGCACAACAAGAGACTTTGAAGTGGGTGATTTTGTATATGTCAAGTTACAACCATATCAGCAGCAATCAATGGTAGTTTGCAATAACCATAAACTAGCCCCGAAATACTATGGCCCCTAAAAACTTCTGGATAAATGTGGTCAAGTCGCTTACAAGTTGGATTTACCGTCCTCTTCCCTTATTCATCCCGTTTTCCACGTTTCACAACTCAAAGTTCTCATAGGTAATGTACCTACTTCTACTCAGTTACCTACCTTGGTTCATGACGTGTTGGTGAAGGAACCAGAGAGAATTTTGGAATGGAAAATGGTAAAACATCAAGGAAGAGCCACTATTATGGTGTTGGTTAAATGGTCTCATTTACCAGAAGAGGAAGCTAGTTGGGAGATACTTTTCATGTTAACAAGGAAATTTCTAGACTTTAAACTTTGAGGTCAAGGTTCTCTTAAACATAGGTGATTTGATATAACAAATGGGGAACACCGCAACATTTAAGGAAATTATGCTAAAAGACTAAAGACTGGGAAATCGAAGGACTAAACTGCAATTTCTAATTAAACACATTTACGTTTTAAAACAGAAAGGAAAGAGAGTGAAAAACTCGGCCATTGTTATCATTGTATTTTCTTCTTACTTTGCTTTCTCTGAACTTGATAGTAACTCACTGTTTCTCGGGGATTCCGTCTAGGAGATCCGGGGGTGAGTTATTGAGATTATTGTTTATGAATAGCAATTTCGTAAGCTTCATTACAATATCCATTTCAATATTTCTCACTGTAATTTCTATATTAGAATGTGACCTATTTCTTCAAATTTCGAGCAGAGGCAAGTGTTTTCAATACGATCTGAAACGTCTTATCATTAGCCAATCCGCATTTCCCTGTTTCCAGAGCCAATTCCCAGAAAAGATCCATATTTCTTGACTTACCTCCAAGCATCTTACTAAAAGTAGTGGAGGTGTGGCCAAAATCTGGGTGGTGAGTCTCAGAGTAAAAGAAGAAACGGTGTACAAGACACCATGAAAGAGGGAAATTGTTGCAGACTTGAAGAAAGAACTCGTAAGTTCAAACCAATGGAGGAAAGCTTGGTGAGGAGACGTGAATCAGGCGAATGTTGTTGCTGGTAGAGGATTTTACAGACTCGGAGGAGATGGTCCTGGTTTACTGGAGTGATGGTGGTGGGAGAAAGTTTTGATTCAGTCAACTTGGTTGAAAATCGACGACTAAGAATAAAGAAACACCGAATTTGTTTTCCAATGTTCATCATCCTTGGACAAGGAGCGCCGGCGACGGCCATAAGATTTCTGACTATCATCGTAACTATAGAAAATGAAGAAAATATCGAGAAAATTAAATATAATGAGCACTAAATAAAGCTTGGACATAATACCCTCGATCCAACACGAAAAAGAATCTGAAGTAAGAACTTTTGAGTACATGATTTATAATATTTTAAAAGGTGATTTACTAGATTAGTGTAAAAATAAGAGTTAATTATTTAAATAGAGAAAATGTTTGAAAATTACTAGAATATATTTTTTTTAATTTTATAAATACCATTTTGCCAGCTTTTAATGAGTAAACAAAAAAAATAATTATGAAACTACCATTAATGAAATTTGTCACGTAAGTGATCAACTCTACTAAACTAACTGAGTGCATAATAGACTTAATCAAATGTTAGTAGAGTTAAAGTGTGTTAAGTAGAGTTGACATGAATTAAAAGTCGTGTTTAGTTGAGTTAGAATTTACGCGTAGTGGAGGTTATTTCCCGCTTTAATCAGCTCTACTAAAGTAATTGAATGCAACATAATAGTGTTTAAGTGCGCATAGTAGAGTTGAAATGTGCAAAAAATCCGTGCATGATAGAGTTAAACTTTAACTCGTGATAGAGTTAAAGAGTATTTAGTAGAGTTAATGACCTTTGAAGTAGAGTTGATTGTGAAAACCTAGACTACGTCCGTAGTAGAGTTAAAATGACAAATTTACCCCTTAGTTAGTAGCTCATCTGCCGCTCATATAATTGCTTCCTCCATAAGTGATGCCATTAGAGCTCTCTTTAAGCTATTTTACTTCTTTCAAGGTCATTCATTGTAGTGTTTATTGGCTTTTTCTGTTTGGATCTATGGTCAAATCATTTTGGTTTGTGTGATTTGAAGTTTTAAAGAAAGTCCATGAAGTTTTTTGGTGGACATATCCTACGGGTGTCAGATCATAGGCATTGGTGAAGATTTAAGGTTCAATGAATTTATGGAGATGGTTTATGCAGATTTCAGTTTGCATCAACAATGTCATGAGGTAAAATTAAGCTACATGTCAAATGTAGTCATTCATTCGCTACTAGAAGATACTCCCCTATCTTTGTGCAACAATTTCACAAAGAAGCAATGCGTCTATGTGTCAAGATTTCCACTAGATCTCGTGTTTCAGCGAGTTTTCCTGAAAAAGGTAACGGTGACGAAAAATTCCTTTGTAAATGGGAGAACTATGATGCTTCGTATAATAGAGTTGACCCTTGGTCTAGTTGAGTTGATCCTTTGTCTAGTAGAGTTGACCCTTGTAGTAGAGTTGATCAAAAGTGTGGTGTAGTTGATCTGGTGTTTAGTATAGGTGGACCAAACAATGAGTGTATGCCGGAAAATGTGAAACACGAAACTGAACATGCTGAGGACAAAGATTCTGAATTCGTATTCGACTGTTGCGATGATATGAATGACGCAAGCTCTGATGATGAATATTATATCAGTGCTCGTAGAAAATCGAAGGAAGAAAAGAAGAAAAACCTCTCGGAGAAAATAATGGTGTTGGATTTGATGGCTGAGTATTTGGACATAGAAATGTCAGCACTAGCATTGGATGTTGGGCAACAATACTCATCAAAAAAAGAACTCATGAAGAGACTAAAGATTCTTTCTTTCTTACAAAGGTTTGAATTCGATGTTGTGGCTTCATCGAAGACAGTGTTGGATGTGAAATTTTGGGTACCAAACTATCAGTGGAGAGTGAAAGCTTCACCTGTTGACGACGGTGGTTTTTTCTTTGTCCAGAAGTATAGGGGAGAACATAGTTGTTCAGTTACAGAGATATCAGGTCGTGCACGACAAGCGTCTACTGAAGTCTTAGGACGGTTATACCTGGAATTCGTAGGTGGAATTAGGTCATCTGTTCTTCCTTGACACGTTATCGATTCAATGAACAAGCGATTCAGTCTGTAAGTATAAACTTCATATAATGTAATAGAGTTAATGTCGGTATGGTGGAGTTAATCTTATTGTAGTAGAGTTAATGTGAAAATAATATAGTTATGCTTATTGTAGTAGTAATAATGTGGAAATAATAGAGTTAATCTTCCTTGTAGTTTTAATGTAGTTAGTTAAACTTGTTTAGTAGAGTTAAATGTCAACATGGTGGAGTTAATCTTTTCATAGTAGAGTTAATGTGGAATAATAAATTTAATCTTCCTTGTAGTGGAGTTAATGTAGTGTAGTGGAGTTAAACTCGTTTGGTGTAGAGTTAAATGTCCTCGTAGTGAAGATAATCTTTTTGTAGTAGAGTAACCCTTCTGGTAGTGGAGTTAATGTCGTCATAGTAGAGTTCAACGTTCTTCATAGTAGAGTTGATGTTGTCATAACTACAATTTATGCAGTTGAAGTACTGGAAAGCACACTGTACTCTATGCCAAGACGAGCCCTAGTTATAGGAACTTTTGAAAGTAGTTTCCAAGAAACTCTGTCGTACCTGTTTGCTATTAGAAGATCGTATCCCAAAACCCTAATCAAGCTCGAAGTAGATGGACAAGGGAAGTGTAAAGGTACTCTACTAACTGCTATCATGCAAGACGGTAACTTCAACATATTTCTTATGGCTTTCGGAGTGGTTGATACCAAGAATGACGAATCTTGGGAATGGTTTCTTAGACATCTCAACCATGTTACCCTGATGACAGAGAACTTGCCATCATATCAGATAGGCATAACTCCATGGCTAAAGCCATAAAGAATGTGTACCCACTTTCTTCTCGAAGAATTTGCACCTACCACCTACGTAAGAACATTTTGTCAAAATTTAGAGGGGGAGAGCCCGTTAAGTTGTTCAAGAAAGCTGCCATTGCGTTTAGGGTTGCTCAGATCCATGCGTTAGATCCAAAGCTTCATGCATACTTGAGAAAAGCTGATGTTCGGGTTTGGAGTCGAGTTTACTTTCACGGGAACATATACAATTTCACTACGTCGAACATTGCAGAATCAATGAACCGTGCCTTATCAGAAGCAAGAACTTTCTCCATTGTGCAACTTGTAGATGCAATTAGGACGATGTAAACACGTTGGTTCGCGAAGAGGAAAACAAAGGCTACTCTCATGTCTACTGTTTTAACAACATCTGTTGAGAAGCTCCTAGAGGTAGAGTTTATCTTCTTATGATAGAATTTATCTTCTCATGATAGAGTTCGTTCAATCTTTAATATTAGAGTTAAGCCATCTGTAGTGGAATTAACACTCATGTAGTAGAGTTAACACTGCCTTTGTAGAGTTAATTCATTCGTAGTAGAGTAAACAATCTGGTAGTAGAGTTTATCTTCTCATGATAGAGTTCGTTCAGTCTTCAATAGTAGAGTTAACACATCTGTAGTGGAGTTAACGCTCATGTAACAGAGTTACCACTGCCTTACTAGAGTTAATTCATTCGTAGTAGAGTTTGTAGTTGTGTAATAGAGTAGACATTTTATTTGTTAAATGACAGACAAGGGTTGAGGAAGTTAGGCAGTACAATGTGCAAGACATAGACAAACACCAGGCTGTTGCTACACGATCTAAATCTTTTCATTTGCTAAACTTGACTGAGAAGACATGTTCCTGCAAGCGGTATAACTTCAAAAAAATTCCTTGTGTGCATGCCGTTGCTAAAGCTTGGAAACGACCAACAATCGAACTTACGCATCCATACAATCAAACGACCTTCCTATACAACGCATACTCTGGTAGTATTTTCCTAGGTATACTGTAATTCCTGTTCCGTTGGATGTGATTCATAAGGTGTGTAATCCGCCCCACGTGCATCAAGAACCTAGGAGGCCAAAAAAATCGAGAATAAAGAGTTGGTTCGAGTGTTCACAACTGCCAAAACGTCCAAGGAAAGTTGCCACTTGTTCTAAATGTAAGCAACTAGATCATAATGCTCGTACATGTAGTGAAAGAATTCATTCTTGAATAGTAGAGTTAATTTTTGTAGTAGAGTTCGCATTTCCTCGGCTGAAAAAACAGTTGATCGTCTTGGGAATCATCACGCCATATGGCCTACAAAAAAAGGAAAGAAAGAATTTTAGTGTACTTTAACTATATTGCTTATGTAGTGTAACTTTACTAAAAGGTAACGTAACTCTACTACAGTTGATTGAGGCAAGCAATCCGAGGACTCCTAAATGGGGTAGGATTTTGCAAAGATCGTTGCCGAAAAGGATTCATAGCGGCCGTCATATCATGTAATAAAAAGAGTAATATAACTCAATCAAACTATAAGCAAATTAACTTTACTACACGTAAATGAACTCTACTACATCAAACTTAACTCTACAAAACATGTTTAACTCTACTATATGCAACATATCAAGAGTAAACTCTACCATACTTTTTTATTGAACTTTACTACATTGAACTTACCATATCGTTTAACCACCCAAATTGCTCGATAGGCCACATGTGTTTTGGGCGACAAAGCAGAGATAGAAATCCCCAATTGGACTCGAGTTATCGTGGACCGTAATTTCCCTACACAATTTGTTAATACGGCGTAAATAATCAAAGAATTTTTATGCAACACATAGTCACTTTTTCAAGGGGAAATAGATACTTACAGTTTATGCAAAACATAGTCACGTAGTCATAGTATTTTTATTTTGGGAATCAGCCCAAAAGGATCATACACACGGGGAGAATGAACCACATTCTTATGAATCATCTTGACACCAGAACAACCTATGAAAGGGGATACCTATAAGAAAAAAAAGTACGGTAAATGAACTCTATTATAAGGTAAATGAACTCTACTATACGATAAATGAACTCTACTATTTAAGTAAATGAACTTTACTATTTAAGTAAATGAACTCTACTATAAGGTAAATGAACTCTACTATACGGTAAATGAACTCTACTATTTAAGTAAATAAACTCTATGTTAACTTAGAAGTCAAGAAAGAAGAAAACTTGTGAGACAAGTTAGTTGACTTGCACAACAAGTAACCGATAGCATTATGATTGGATTGGACGAGAAGGACGAGAAGGCTAAGGCTTCCTTAGTTGTGAAAGAGCCGTTGGGATGGACCACTAGGTCATAGAAGACCGTTGGAAGCATAGGAGCGCCTGGTCCCCCCACGTGACAAGAAAGGACGCGCCTTCCTCGGGATCTGCGAAGCGCCAGCGCCCTGTGCTCCTCGGGAAGTGTGGACGACTTCCTTCTTCTTTCCTTTATAGATTCATTTGTAAATTAGTGTTTTGACACCATTAGGGAAAGGCCTAGCTGTATATAGTATATATATATGTGTGTGTAATAATCTTTAGACAAAGTAAAAAATAAAGTTCTTCTTCACATTATCGTTCTTACCAATCTCTCTTACTCGAATTTACTCTTACTCACTCTTCTAAATTTAACATGGTATCAGATCATTAAGCTTTTGAGACCCTCTTTAATTCTGCTACTCACTCTAGTCTACAATACTCACACACTCTCTTCTCTTAAAATGCTTCAAAAAATCACATTCTCTTTTCTGTCAAATTACTTCAAAAATTTCTAATGGAAAACTCCAAGAACTTTGGTGATCATGTGACATTCAAAGGAGTAAAACATGTGCTATGGTCTAGCACCATAAAATCTGTCTTAATTGGCCGAGGACCTTGGGACCATATTGATGTTGGAGCTCCAATGAGATCAGTCCAACTTGAAAGAAAAGCCAAAGAAGGAAAGCAAAGCAAGGCGGTTAAGGCAAAGGTGATAGATGAAGAAAAATTGTATCAAGATGACCAAGTAGTTCTAATCATCTTGCAAACCTTGATCGTCCCTTCTATCCATGAGGCTTACTCATATTGTGAAAGTGCCAAACATCTTTGGGATACACTTAAAAAGGTTTATGGGAACCTATCTAACCTCAATCGTTTATATGAGATAAAGAAGGAATTAAGTGAGCTAAAACAAGAAGAAATGGAATTCACAGAGTGGTTTGGGAAGTATCGTTCACTTTGGGCCAAACTCGAAGTTCTTCGACCTCCTACCGTGGATCCAATGGTGCTAAGTGAAAGGCTGGAGCAGGACAAGGTCTTTGGACTCATGAAGAACATCAATCCAGTCTACAATGATCTCATTAGCCATCTCCTAAGGTCTGAAAAAATCCCAAGTTTGGAGGAAGTTTGTGGTTTTATCCAAAGAGAACAAGGAAACCGAGGCCTCCTTGGTAGAAAATGGGAGCATATTATGGTCAACAAAGTGGCTTACGGAAATGACGAGAAGAATGTATGGGTGTGTGACCATTGCAAGAAAAAGGGACACTCCAAGGATCGATGTTGAATCCTACATTCACACCTTAAGCAAAACTATTGGGAGCAAAAGAAAGACAAAATGGCCAATCTTGCACACGGGGAAGATGAAGGTTCTAGGACCATGGAGGCATCGAACAAACAAGCTATGGTAGTGGTCAAGGCAATGTCGGTGAACCATGAGGAATACGTGAAGAAATCTGATCTTGCCGAGCTTATCAAATCCATCAATGGAATTAAAGATTCCAATAACTCATCTTTTGTCTCAAAAATTGCTACACCAATTATTGTTGATTCGGGAGCAACCCACCACGTGATTAGCAATGAAAACCTTCTTGAGAACATTAAACCAGCCAAAGGTAGTGTGGAAATAGCTAATGGAACTAGAGTCCCAATTAGGGGAATAGGGAACTTGGGTCTATTTAATAAATCCTCTAGTGTCTTTTATATGACTAAATTCACATATAATCTATTCAGTGTGAATAAGACAGTTTGTGATTTGAAATGTAAGGCTATCTTTGATACTAACAAATTATATTTTCAGCATATTGAGACAAACCAAATCCTTGGAGAAGGAGCCGCCAAAAATAGATTGTATCTCCCAGATGAGTCTAAGAACAATTCCCATCTATCTTGTTTTTCTAGTATTAATATTAGTAAAAATGCCCTATGGCATGCTAGACTTGGTCATCCTCATAGTCGAGCCTTAAATTTATTGTTGCCTAATGTGTTATTTAAGAATGATGAGTGTGAAGCTTGTATACTCTGTAAACATTGCAAATCGTTTTTTCCCAAGTCTTCAACCATTTACGAAAATTGTTTCGAACTAATACATTCGGATGTGGGGTCATCACCATATGAGTCTAGAGAAAATTATAAGTATTTTGTCACATTCATTGATGAGAAATCCAAGTACACTTAGTTAACTTTATTACCTTCAAAAGATAGGGTGTTAGAAGGATATACAACCTTCCAATTATATGTGACTAACCAATATAATTCAAAGATTAAAATCTTAAGGATAGATAACAGAGGCGAATATACGGGCCACACATTCCAACAAACCCTCGCAAAGCTTGGAATAATGCATCAAACAAGTTGTCCTTACACACCCCCACAACAAAATGGTGTGGCTGAACGTAAAAATTGACACTTAATGGAGGTAGCAAGAGATATGATGTTCCACACAAATGTTCCAAAACGTTTTTGGAGTGATGCGATCATAACCTCATGTTATGCAATCAACCGAACCCCAACAAAAGTGCTCTGATATCGTACTCCTTTTGAGATACTCAACAAAACTGAACCTCATATTAATCATTTACGAGTTCTTGGATGTGTTACATTTGTCTTAGTCCCCGGGGAGCTGAGAAACAAACTAGAAGCCAAAAGTATGAATGACATTTTTCTTGGGTATTCCACAACATAAAAAGGGTACAAGTGCTATGTGCCCGAGACTAGGAGGATCCACGTGTCTCAGGATGTCAAATTCATGGAAAACAAAGGCTACTATGTTGAGAAAAATTGAAAGGATGTCCAAGGACTCTCAAACTCATGCTTATGCTGCGTGAATACGCTTCGGGTGGTCCTCAAGCGAATATGAGCCTGCCCCCCAGCAACAGACAGAACTTCGGAGCTCCTGCTCCCTTTGGAGCTCCCGCACACTTTGGAGCTCCCACTCTCTTCGGAACTCCCGCACCCTTGGGGGCTCCCGCGCCCAACCTCTTCTCCTTAGGTGTCCGAAGGATTCCTACAACCTGTTTGGGATGTGATCACCCGGAGCACTACCACGACCAAGTGCCCAACACAAGAACAGTGACTTACCCCAACACAGCTGTTGTGCCCTTGGCGTCTCTCACAGGACGCGAACGCCCCGAAGGGGTACCTGCCGCATCTCATATACCCGAGAACCATCATTTGAGCAAGGCTAGCATCGAGCAACCAGTTGTGATATTGAGAAGAAGACAAAGGACCCGGAAGGCAAAAGTGCACAACAACAACAATGTTGTTGCTCATCCGATCCGACGCACATGCGATTTCTCCGAGGTCCCTCCGGAACATCACACATTTATGACCACTCTTGACCAACACTTTGTGCCTAAGTCCTATGAAGAAGCAAAGAAAGCGGTATCATCTCGATGGTTATTCACTAACATAAGGCATGTCTCGTAGCACGCGGATGCACCCAAACTTGTGGAGAAGATTACCATGACACATTTGTCCCGGTAGTGAAACTCCACACAATACGTGTTATCCTTTCATTAGCTACTAACCATGGTTGAGATTTCTGGCAAATGGATGTCAAGATTGTATTCCTCAAATGGGAACTTGAAGATGAAGTCTACATGTACCCTCCACTAGGGTTGAAACATATTGTCACACCGGGAAATGTCCTCCAACTCTGCAACACGATCTATGGACTCAAAAAATCCCCACGCGCTTGGTATCACAAATTGAGTCTCAAACTACGGGATCGAGGATTTCGGAAATCCGAAACTTACCAGACATTGTTTACACTCCAAGTAACTAATGGTATTGTGGCAATTTTAATCTATGTTGATGATATCATCATCACCAACAATAAAAATGATGGCGTCCAAGGTATTAAAACTCATCTTAAATCGGTAATTGACATCAAAAATTTTAGGCATATTAAATACTTTCTTGGGATAGAAGTATGTCGAAGTCAAGACAGCCTCTTCCTCTCTCAAAGAAAGTATCCACTTGACCTTTTACTTGAGTTTGATGTAGGTAACAAAGTGGCTAAAACACCATTTGATGAAGACTTCAAAGTAACATGCAAGGGGGAGAATGGAGAAAACTCTCGGTTTGATGATGTACACCAATATCGAAAAATGGTGGGCAAACTTATCTACCCTACAATCACCCGCCCGGACCTATGCTATGTCGTCAACCAAGTAAGCCAACATATGCAATCCCCAAATTTGAGTCATTGGAAAATGGTGGAACAAATTTTTAGGTACATCAAAGGAACTCTGGAACAAGGCATATGGATGGGAATGAATGAAAACACCATCCTAGTTGGATATTGCGATGCGAATTCGGCTGGTGATAGGAAAGACCGCAAGTCCCGGATACTGCACATTCCTTGGAGACAACATAGTCACATGGAAAAGCAAGAAACAAAAGGTAGTATCATGCTCTAGTGCGAAAGTCGAATATAGGGCAATGAGGAAACTTACAGATGAACTTATATGGCTAAAAGCATTGCTCAAAGATTTGGGAGTTGAAATACAAGAACCAATCACAATGCATTGTGACAATCAAGCCACCATTACATATTGCATCAAATTCGGTATTCCATGAAAGAACAAAAAAACATTGAAATAGATTGGCACAAAGTCCGAGAGAAAGTGGAAACAAGGAGTCATCTTACCATGCTACACCAAGAGCACAAATCAACTTGCAGAAATCTTTACTAAAGCTTCGAGCTTAAGAGTATGTGAATTCATTCACTCAAAACTTGGGCTCATCAACTTGTCCAAATTGTGATAATGAACTGTACTCTTTTTCCTTTAGATGGCTTTATCCCACAGGGTTTCCCTCTAAGGTTTTTTAATGAGGTGGTGAGTCACAACTTTCAAGCTTGAACCTAACTTTACATTATAGATTCAAGCTTGATGGGGGAGTATTAACTTAGAAGTCAAGAAAGAAGAAGACTTGTGAGATAAGTTAGTTGACTTGCACAACAAGTAACCGATAGCATTATGATTAGACGAGAAGGACGAGAAGGCTAAGGCTTCCTTAGATGTGAAAGAGACGTACGGCTAAGGCCTCCCACACGTGACAAGAAAGAGCGCACCTTCCTCGGGATTTGTGGAGTGCCAGTGCCCTGCACACCTCGGGAAGTGTGGATGACGTCCTTGTTCTTTCCTCTTATGGATTCATTTGTATTTTAGTGTTTTGGACCCATTAAGCAAAGCTCTAGCTCTATATAGTCTATATATATATGTGTAATAATCTTTAGACAAAGTAAGAAAGAAAGTTCTTCTTCTTTACATTATCCTTCTCACCAATCTCTCTC
>JAKUCM010002406.1:0-26664 GCA_023374145.1 Lepidium sativum | reverse complement strand
TAAGAAGGAGGGTGAGTGATTGAAAGGAGTGAGTTGAAGCTGATTGGTGTGTGAGAATTGAGAAAAGATGAAAGCCAAAGAGAACGATGGGAGACGAGAAGAAGAATGTCAATTAGGGTTTTTTCGTCGTTTGCTTTTTTCACTAAGCACGTTTTTAATTTAATTGTTTCAATTATATAATTATTTCAATTTTTTAATTAAAAAAAAGAAGACGTACTGTAGATTAGGTAGAACACGTATTCTAGATTTGGTAGAAGACGTATTCTACATTAGGTAGCACAGACGTAAACTAGATTTTGTAGATAACATATTCTAGATTTAGCAGAAGACGTATTCTAGATTACATAAGACATACTCAGGATTAGGTAGAAGACGTACTCAAGATTTGGTAGAAGACGCATTCTAAATTTGGTAAAAGACGCATTCTAGATTTGGTAAAAGACCTAATTTATGTTTTATTAAAATGTTTAGGATCCATTTTCTTATGTATTTGAAATCTAACTTTATAAATTCTTAAATGTCACAAATTAAATCGGTACAGTCACTACTAGACAACAATTGAATTTTGACCACACTGAAAATGCAAAATTGGTCAAAATTAACTTTGACATATTTTTTTATCAAAATTATCCAAAAAACCGACAATAATTTAAAATTAGTCAAAAATTGTTGGTTGCAAATTACTATGTTTTCTTGTAGTGAAACCTACATTGTTTGTGGTGTATGGAAATCGTTACACAATAACGAATGAAGATTTATAGTTGATAAATATAAATGTGATAGATTAATTACTTTCGACTCCAATACTACGCTTGAAGAACTGGAAATATGGTATCAGCCAACTACAACAAAGTAGAGTAAAACTGATGTCAAAATTCAGTTTTTTACCTAGTAATTTGATCGGCAATTCTGAATCTCCTCCTGTTATTGTCTCAAATGACCGACAAGTGAAAAAAAAAAGTTACGTACTTAAGAAAAGAGAAGACGGCGATACGAACGTGTGTAACATATGAATCTACTGCTGATAATCAAAAGAGTAGGTTTGAAATGGATTTGAATAAGGAACCAAATTCGAGTGATGATGAGTAGAAGGTAATGAAGACTTAACAAAAGCATAGCCTAACTGTTTGAAGGACCTTGCTGTTCTTAGCCCAAATGATCAACTCATAAAGCCCAAAACAGAGAAGAAGTGAGCTTCGACTCTCTCCAAAACCTGCAACATAGTACAGCAGAGGCTATGCTGCTCTGAATCCCTGCAAAATCTGCAACCACAGAAAAAGACAAGGATTAAGAACATCATAACTCAACCATAGTTGCTTAGCCTTAACCTCAAGCTCATTGTTTCTGTCTTTGTATAAATAGAGCAGTCTTAGATGTGTAAAAGATAAGTGGAAAATTTCAATTTCAAGAAAAGCTAAACATTCTCTTCGTCTTCTCTTATCTTTTATATGGTATCAGAGCTTTGATAATACCTTAACAGGTCATCAATGGCGGCTCCAAGTGAAACGTATCCCCTTCCAAGTAATGTTCATGTTTCCAGTTCTGTCAACATAAAACTTACGGATCAGAACTATCTTATGTGGAAACCACAAATTGAATCTCTTCTTTCCAGTCAAAAACTCTTAGGTTTTGTCAATGGCATAATCCCAGCTCCACCTCCTACTGTAACGGTAAGGAATGGAGAAGTTGTTGCTGAAACCAGCAACCCTCTCTTTGAAGCTTGGGAGTGCACATATCATCTTGTACGCTCATGGCTGTTTGAATCTATCTCAGAAAATGTTCTGGGATTTGTTGTTGGGTTGTCCACCTCTCAAGAAATATGGGAGTTTCTAGCAGAACATCTAAACAGAAGCTCCTTAGCTCGTGTGTTTGAGCTTCAACGAAACCTTCAGCTTATCAGCAAGAAAGTTAAGTCCTTTTCTGAGTATCGCAGAGCATTCAGGACCAAATGTGATCAACTCAGATCCATTGGTCAACCAGTGGATGAAGCTATGCAAATTTTCAACTTTTTAAACGGTTTGAGAAGGGAATATGATCCCATCTGCACAGTCATTCAACACTCTTCTCTCTCGTCTTCCTCGACCATATCTCTCTGATGTTATGTCTGAAGTCTCTGTCTTTCATGCTAGGCTCCCTGATTTGGGTGCTACTTCTCACATTACCAACAGAGTAGATAGTCTGACGCAAACGATTCCTTACAATGGTTTAGAAAATCTCATGGTAGCAGATGGAAACCAGCTTCAACAAATTTCATGTTGGATCAACAAATCTTGTAGTTTCAACAGGTAATTTGTCTTTAAATGAAGTTTTGGTTTGTCCCACTATTCAAAAGTCTATATTATATGTTTCAAAGCTCTGTGAAGATTATCCATGTGGTGTGGAAATGGATCTGGAAACACAGAAGGGGCCAACAAAGGGGCCAAGGCGTGGTGGGTTATATGTGTTGGAGAATCAAAATTACAAGGGGTTCTACTCATCACGACAAAAAATTACCAATGATTCCATCTAGCATCATCGATTAGGACATGCTAGTAATTTTGTTCTTCAACACCTCCACAAGACAAAATCCATCACCATAAATAAGAGTTTTGTATCCTCTATTTGTGAGTCATGTCAACTTGGGAAAAGTCTCATTCTTCCTTTTCAGTTTCAGAGTCTGTTTCTCTAGAGCCTCTATCTAAAGTCCATTGTGATCTTTGGGGACCTTCTCCCATGATTTCAATTCAAGGATTCAAACATTTTGTGGTGTTTATTGATGATTTATCTCAGTTTCGTTGGGTTTATCCTCTAAAGCTCTAGTCTGACTTATTTGCTTTCTTTAAAATGTTTCAAAGATATGTTGAGAATCAATTTGACAAGAAAATTAAAGTGTTTCAAAGTGTTGAGTTTGTTAGCAATTGCTTCAAGGCTCACTTATCACTACATGGCATTAAACATCAAGTGTCTTGTCCACATACCCCTCAGCAGAATGGTATAGCCGAAAGAAAACATAGACATATTGTTGAGATTGGATTGTCAATGATGTTTCATAGTAAAGTACCTTTGAAATTTTGGGTGGAAAGTTTCTACACAGCAAATTACCTCAGCAACATTCTTACATCAGCAGCTCTTGACTTTAAGACTCCTCATGAGCTGATCTTTATAGTAGATCCAGAGTACAATGCTTTGCGTGTATTTGGCAGTGCTTGATATCCCTATCTACGTCCTTATGGTGCCAACAAATTTGAACCTCGATCTCTTCAATGTGTTTTTCTGGGGTATAATGCTTCATACAAAGGCAGAGTATTTATCACTCGCAGTGCCATTTTTGATGAGCAGGTATCCTTTTGCATGCAAGTATCAACGCTTAACCACTAAATACACCACTCATCTGCTTCAATCTGTGCAATCTGCGGATATCACTTTGGTTCCTCACACTAATGACAATGTTCAAGATGTTCCTCTGCAACATATGACCTCTCCAACATCCTCTCAATCTTCAGCAGTGCGTGTGTCCAACAGATTATTGACTCAGAGGTTCAGCTAACCCAGAGATAAATACCTTTGACAACAATGATCAAGACACTCTTGAAGTTTCAGTTGAGTATGCCTTTGTGGAGAATCCTGGTTCCAATGATTCTGCTCAGATGCACCAGTCACCAATAGCTGGTTCAACTCTGTCAGAACAGCCTTCTTCACTCACAACTGCTATTGAGTCTCAAGCACTTCCTACTAATCAGCATCCCATGATCACTCGAGCCAAATCTGGGATTATCAAACCCAACTCTCGGTATCTGCTCTTAACCACTAAATATACAGAACCAAGAACAGTTTCAGAAGCACTCAAAGACATCAATTGGACTGGAGAAATGGGTGAAGAAATTGAAGTCCAACATGAAAATACTACATGGCATCTGGTTCCAGTCACAACAGACATGAACATTCTGGGATGCAAGTGGGTTTTTAGGATAAAATTAAAGCTTGATGGGTCCATAGATAAGTATAAAGCTCGATTAGTGGCAAAAGGATTCACACAAGAAAAGGGTATTGATTATTCGGAGACTTATATTCTTGTAGTCAGGACAACCACAATTTGTGTTGTTCTTGGTATAGCTACAACAAAAGGTTGGCCAATCACTCAGCTAGATGTGAAAAGTGCCTTTCTTCATGGAGACATACATGAAGATAAATACATGTACCAACCTGCAGGCTTTATTGACAAGGATCATTCGTCATATGTGTGTAAGCTTAACAAAGCGATTTATGGGTTGAAACAAGCTCCCAGAGCCTGGTTTGACAAGTTCAGCTCGTTCCTCCTAGAGTATGGGTTCAAGTGTAGTACAGCTGATCCATCTCTCTTCGTTTATCATCACAACGATCACACACTTTTTCTGCTCATGTATGTTGATGATATAATACTTACAGGAAGCAATTCAAGTCTTCTTCACCATTTTATCACTACTCTTGGCACACAATTTGCAATGAAGGATCTTGGATCAGTTCATTACTTTCTTGGTATTCAAATTGAGCACATTGCAACGGGTTTATTTGTACATCAAGAGAAATATGCAAAAGATATTATGTCTCAAGTAGGAATGGCTGAGTGTAATCCAATGCCTACTCCTCTGCCACAACAGCTTAGTGGATCCAGCTGCAGTGATGAACTCTTTCTTGATCGTTCTTATTTCTGAAGTCTGGCAGGCAAGTTGCAATATTTGACGATAACAAGACCAGATCTTCAATTTGCAGTAAATATGATATGTCAACGCATGCATCAACCGACTCTCTACGACTTTGCACTCTTAAAACACACCTTACAATTGGGTTACACCTATCTAAGTTTCTCAACTTACAATTGTTGCTTATAGTGACAGTGATTGGGCAGGTTGTCGGGAAACTAGGCGGTCTACCACAGGATTCTGCACTTTTGTTGGCTCTAATATTGTCTCATGGAGTGCAAAGCGTCAACCAACTGTCTCCAGGTCATCAACTGAGGCAAAGTATAGAGCACTCTCAGAAACAGCTGTTGAACTTACTTGGTGAGCCTCTTTAATGAGACTTGCACATATCTCAATCAGGCCCTGCAGTGATCTACTGTGACAATCTTTCTGCAGTGCATTTAAGCATTATTCCGACTCTTCATACTCGATCTAAACACTTTGAACTTGACTGGCATTATATTCGTGAAAGAGTGGCTCTTGGATTCATTGAGAACGGACACATCCCTGCTACTCTTCAACTTGCAGATATTTTTACAAAGTCTTTACCTAAAACTACCTTCATACATCTTAGGCACAAACTTGGTGTTGGCTTACCATACACCACAAGTTTGAGGGGGAGTATTGAAGACTTAACAAAAGCAGAGCCCAACTGCTTGAAGGACCTTGCTGTTCTTAGCCCAAAACAGAGAAGAAGTCAGCTTCAACTCTCTGCAACATAGTACAGCAGAGACTGTGCTGCTCTGAATCCCTGAAAAACCTGCAACCACAGAAAAAAACAAGGATTAAGAACATCATAACTCAACCATAGTTGCTTAGCCTTAACCTCAAGCTCATTGTTTCTGTCTTTGTATAAATAGAGTAGTCTTAGTTGTGTAAAAGATAAGTGGAAAATTTTAATTTCAAGAAAAGCAAAACATTCTCTTCGTCTTCTCTTATCTTTTATAGAAGGAACATCAAAATGATGATGCTGGTAGTCTTCCTAAAATGTCTAAAGGATGTGTGAAATCCGAATCTCGTGGTGTGGATGATTTTATCTCTGAAAGTGTTACTGATAATCAGTGTCGGAGGAACGATTTGGACCTCCCTAAGCGAATTAAATAATTATGTCATTTAATTAAAAATTAAAAATGATACAAAAAACATATGTTAAAATTAGATAATACAACTTCATAAACTGTTTATAGAAAGAAAAAAAGTTTAAAAACTTTTTTATTGAAATACAGCACTTTTTGCATTTTTCCTGCAAAATCGGTCATTAAACTTGAATAGTCAAGTTTTTCAACCATAACTGTCTCAATCGACAACAAAGCCAACTCATTCAATCTCTCTTGTGACATAGTAGACCACAAATAATTTTTTATCAGCTTCAACTTTGAAAAACTTCTTTTAGCGATGGCGACTGATACCGGAATAGTCAATAATATGCGATAAGCAACTTCAGTGTTCTGATAACAATCCTCCATCTTTTTCGAAAAATCAAGCACTCGAATAGGCTTTTGAAATTCCATTGGTAAAGATTCTTGGAGAATCTTTAATTCCATAAACAAATCATCACCAACAATGTTTGAATGTGTACCATTCTTTAAAGAAGCTTTCAAGTTCAAACATGATGCCTTCAAATTGTTCTCACTTGCAGCTGATAGTTTTTTTAAATCAAACAAAAACCCAAAAGTTTGTTCATACCTTTGGAATTGTTCAAACCTGGATTCCAGAGAAACTAGAGCTAGATCCATGATTGTGTTGAAGTAATCACTCATGAAGCTCTCCTCCGGTGATAATAACACATTTTCATCAACAATCTTTGTGTCTTCATCATAGTGTTTTTTCCTTTTAACAATACGTTTTTTTCACAGAAAAATGATAATGACTTGATATTCTTATCATAGGACCCTTTTGAACCAACAAATCCCTCAGTCCCATATCAACGTTTTCCCAATTTCCCGGATTAGAAATATATTTCTCTTGTTGTTCCTTTTCCTCTTCACCTTGATTTTCAGTCTCATCTTGATGAGTCTCTTTACATTCATCTGAATTCTGAAGCTCACTATTCTGACCAATATCATCTACATGCTCATCTTCATTTTCTTCTCTTTCAGTAGCTAAATTCTCAAGTTCGGTACTCTTAACTTTCTTTACATACTTGAACATAGAACCTTTTAGTGACTTGATGTATGCTTCTTGTTTCTTCTTCTTATTTCTATTTTACAGCTCCCGATGGTTGGCTCTTTTTTATTCCAAATGGTTTGCTTTTGCTTACTCCCGACGGTGGCATTTTTCTTTTGCTTTTGTTGTTCTCTGCACATACTTGTCTGCACATAAACAAAAGTCAAATTTAATAATCCACCTGCCCAAAACAGCAAAACTTCAAGCACAGAAAAATGATTATGTGTAAAACCGATACAATAGCAATATAGCATCATTAATTGTCAAAATAGCAAATAGCGACATAAGCTATTTTGGCTTTAGTGCCCAGCACTATTAGTGCTTGTGCTTGACCAAGTCACCACTCACCAAGATGACTAAAAGAAACTTAAACTATTTTCTTTGATTCTTATATGAATAATTTACCATTGTTTATTCCTCTAATAGCAAATCTATGATCAATTGATCACTCATCTTCTTCTTTCTAATTAAGTAATAACTAATAAATCATTGCACATACTGACATACCTTTTTACGAAAAATTGAAGATAATGATCAATTCATAATTGATGAATTTGTTGGAGGAACTAAAAAAGGACTTGAATTCTATAACTAAAAACTCTGAAGAAGGAGAAGGTGAAAGAATAATATGTAGCAAGAGGCCAAGAGCAAGAGGAGATCTTTCACGAGAGTCGTCGACTATTCATCTTCCTTAGGTTTAATTAAATTGTTTTCTAACATAAGATTTAACAATTATTAAGAAGTCCTCTAACAATTATTTTATCTAAAAAACCCAACTAATAGTATTCTTACTTAAAGAGACCTACAAACTAAAGTTTATCCATATTAATAGATATATATATATATATATATATATATATATATCTAAAAACAAATTTTATAAAATATATGCCCCTAAAAATGGCTGCCCCAAGCGGCCGCTTCACATGCTTGCCCTCTAATCCGGCCCTGCTGATAACGAGGAGATTTATTCCAAGGTAGTAAATGATATAAAAGAGAAGCAATATTTCAAAAGCAAGGATGATATGAAGGTAGCTTTGGAAATGTGTGCCATGAAGCATAATTTTGACTACAGAGTTGCAAATTCCTGCACAAAATTTTGGAGTATACACTGCAAAGACAATGCCTGCAACTGGAGATTACGTGCAGAGTGTTTACAAGGTTCTACTTATTTTTTCATCAATAAGTATGTAGCCGTAGATACATGTGCACCTTCAAAGAAAAATGAATTCTCCAGGAGAGCTTCAGAAAAAACAATTGGCAACTTTATCAAACAGAAATATGAGGTTATGGATCTCATCTCTCTTATTCTAAAGTGTGGAAGTCTCGTGAGTTTGAAATTAACATTGTTAGACGTATACTGGAGCAAAGTTCTGGGAAAATACCAAAATACTTGCACATGTTGAAAGAAGCAAATCCTGGTACGCATACAAGTTATGAATATGAGAATGATGGCAGATTCAACTATATATTCCTTTCATTCGGTTAGTGTATTAGAGGGTTCTATAAGGCTATTCGGAAGGTGATTGTGGTTGATGGGACTTTTCTGTATAGCAAATACAAAGGAGTTTGACTAGTTGCAACTGCAGTAGATGGTAACTCCAATTTGTATCCAATAGCATTTGGAATTGTGGATTCAGAGAATGATCGTTCATGGAAGTGGTTTTTCAGGCAACTAAAAGTTGTTATGGCAGAAGAACAAGGTATAGCTTTTGTGTCATATAGATATAATTCAATAGCTAAGTCACTTGGCAATATGTATCCGTTGGCAAGCTACGGTATATGCATCGATCATTTGTTGAATAATGTGGTAACAAATTTCAAAGAAAAAGGTTTGGTTGGCCTGGTTGCAAAGGCTTCAAAAGCATATAGAATTGCTGAATTTGAGAATTTTTTCAATCAAATTGCAGTATTAGTCCGCTTATTGGGAGATATCTCGAGGAAAGTGATGTGGAAAAATGGACTCGTTGTCATTTTCCAGTATATAAATGTGACATTAGAACCACAAACCCCGCTGAATCAATAAATTCATCATTGCACCTAGAGAATATCCAATTGTACCTTTTTGGACAATATCAGAGAAATGCTAATGAGGCTACACATCATATTGTGTATTAGTCTAGCTGAGTAGCCTAAATTATTCTCCTTTATTAACAAAATATCCTTAAATATTGATGTTCGCTTGACTTCATTGTATTCATAAGGAAAAGCCTTTTTCTAGTTTTCCCATAAGTGGATACTTACAAGGATGGTTTATATGCTCCATTTGTGGCTCAGCCCCCTTTTTGAAAAGACGTTTTGGAAACTCGTCATTCATTCCTATATTGAACGACAAAAATAAAAACCAATATATATATATATATATATATATATGGAAAAAAGTCAATCAAACTGTCAGCTTATCAAAAGAGTCAAAACAAATCTCTAAGTATAGGACCCCGAAATTTAATCTTGTATTATTCGTTGACTTTTTTTAAACCATGAACTTTGTGTTGACTAAGCCATTTAAACATGTCCTTAAGTTGTTAAACGGAAAACAGTAACCCCGCTTACGCATGTTAATAAAGCTCGGTTAGTGAAAACAATGTGTTTCAATTAATAGAAACAAATGAAACACTTAATCAAAAATCCCTAAAACCTATATCGATTTGGGATCCCTAAACGATTTTAGTTTCTTCTCTCGCTTTTCTTTCAGTTTCTCTAAGCAATAACAATTGACGATGCCACGACGGAAATCACAAGCATCACAAAGTCTAATTCATCTTCCTCCCCTTCCACCGAAGTCGAAATCCTTTGCCGCCTCCACTGACAATATCGAACCACCGAATGAGCTTGAGTATCGTGAAAGAGACCAGGAAGAAGAGTGTGAGTTTGAAGAAGATGAAGAACAGCTGGACATAGAGAACGAAGAATATGTAGAAGAAGATGGAGATCGAGTTGGTGTAGATGAAGAAGTGTGTGAAGACTTTGGAGCTCATTTCGCGGAAGCTGAGAAAGAAGATCAAGCTGAAAAAGAAGGAAGTGGTGGAGATAGTGGAGATGATATCTGAGAATAGAATTCCAGATCCTCTATCATCTGACGAAGATGAAGAAGACGACCATGATGTCGGTGAGCGGACTGAAATAGAAGAAGACAGGTGTTCATAAGGTTAGGGAAAACCTTTAATTCTCCAGAGGATGTTAAAATCGCTTTATTGAGGTACTCATTGAAATCTAAATATGATATGAAGATGTACAATCGGAATGTAATAAGGTTGGGGCTAAGTGTTCTCACAAACAATGTCAATGGAGAATGTACTGCTCTTATGAGAAGAGGTTACAAAAGATGCAAGTGAATGTGTTTGTTGATGAGCATTCGTGTGTTACGTCAGGGTATAGTAGGTTGTTGAAGCAGAAGACCATAGCTTGGTTGTTTGAAGAAAGGCTGAGGAAGAATCTGAAGTTGACTAAACATGAGATGGCAGCTGAAATTAAGCGGGAGTACAACCTCACAGTGAGTGACGAGCAGTGTTCAAAAGCAAAGGCTAGGCTTGCAAAAGAAAGAAGAGCTAGTCATGAGGCACATTTTGATTGAATTTGGGATTACCAAGTTGAGGTCTTACAGTCCAACAGAAGCTCTACATTTGAGATCGAGACTATACATGGTCCTACAGTCGGAAGTAAACAAAGGTTTCTTCGTCTCTTCATTTGTTTCAGTTCACATAGGCAAACTTGGAAACAAAATTGTAGGCCAATAATAGGATTAGATGGTGCATTCCTCAAGTGGGGTATAAAAGAACACCTTTTGGCGGCTATAGGAAGATATGGAGACAATAGGATAGTACATATAGCTTGGGCAGTAGTAGAGATAGAAAATAACAGTAATTGGGAGTGGTTTGTTAGATTGCTCAATGCGAATTTAGAGCTGCGAGATGGACGGAATGTTGCCATCATTTTAGATAGACATAAGGTATAACAACGGTTTAAAGAGAGTTATTTAGGTGGTTTTTTAATAAAACAGATTTATTAATGTGTTTTCCTTTTGTTGTAGGGTCTAGTGAAGGCTTTGTCATCAATTCTTCTGCACGATGAGCATCGCCAATGTGCAAGGCACATTATGGAGAATTGGAAGAAGGACAATCATGATATGAAGTTGCAGTGTTTGTTCTGGAAGATTGCACGCAGCTACACACAATGAGAGTTTGCTTCCAATATGGAAGCTTTGAAAAGGTACGATCCTCAAGCTTTTATAACTCTCCAGAACACTCATTCGCACACATGGTCTCGGGCATACTTTAGAGAAGGGTCATTATGTAGTGACATCTTGAATAACTTGTGTGAGTCCTTCAATAGAACCATCAGGCAAGCTAGGAAGAAGCCACTGTTAGACATGTTAGAGGATATTAGGCGTCAATGTATGGTTAGGACTGAGAAGGGATCTAGACTGGCTGCAAGATTGAAGACGCAACTTACTAAAAGAGCTCATGATGAGATTGAAAAAATGATTCAAGGATCACGGCTTGTACGATTCTGTTGGCAAGAAACAATCTATTTGAAGTTGACTTTGGTGGAACAAGCTATAGAGTCGATATGAATGATAGGACTTATGGGTGTAGGAAGTGGCAAATGACGGGAATTCCGTGTATTCATGGAACCTCCGTTATAATTAAGATAAAACAGAGGCTTGAACAATTTGTGAGTGGCTACTACTTGGCTTGTACTTGGCGTGACACTTACAGTGATGGGATTGGACCAGTACAAGGGATGTTGTTGTGGCCTAGACTGAACAAATTAGGAGTTTTGCCACCACCATGTTGCTGCTCTAACTACAAAGAAGAAGAGCATAATAAGACATCTTGTAAAAATCTACCACGACAGAGTGAACCAAAGAAGAAAAGGGGACGTCCAAGAAAGCATCAGGTTTGGTTCCTTTATGATTCTGTTTTTATTGAATATGTTTTTTTCCGTGAATTTAGAGTGGATTTCTTACTCAGTTTGTATTTTTTATTACATTTAGGAAGGACAAGGTGCTTCTCAAAGTCAAGGCACACAAGCTTCTCAAGGAACACAAGCTTCTCAAGGCACACAAGCTTCTCAAGGAACACAATCACAATCGTCTGTTCCAGCTCTACCCTACGAATAGACCATGTTCTGTTTTATGATTTTTGCACACTTTAAAACTTTAAGGATTGTTGCAGGTTTTGGTTATAAGACTTTAAGGAGTGTTGCAGGTTTTGGTTATAAGACTTTAAGGATTGGTTAAGGTTTTGGTTTTAATCAATTGTTGTAACAAAGAACAATAGAAGTTTTACTCAACAAAGAAACAAGCAACGTTTAAATCAATATATTGTTTTCTTTTTAAACAACAACAAACTTACACCATCAAAGATACTCTAATACATTACATGGTTGACCAAGACATCATTTTTTTTTCAATCAAATACCTTGTAATGTATACAAGGACAATGATTAAGATGCAAATACACAAAATTAAGGACCACTTTGTCTTCATATTCAGTTCCCTTATAGTACTCTTTCTTTTTTCCAACTCTTCTTTTAGTTCATCGATGAAAACTTTGAAATCTTCAAACTCGGATTTAGCAGTCTGAATTTCAGTCTCCAATGCTCCTAATTTCGACAAAGCAGCTTCAACCTCTTCATAAACAGCATCCTCAACCCATTTGAAAAAATGATTCTAAACCAACAAAGGAATAACCATTGATGATTCAAAATTCACGAAACCTCAAATACTATTACAAAAAAATATCTCGAAATCTTACCTCTTTCTTACTTATGCAACTGAATAATGGCCTATCCGGATTATCTTGTGTCTTTGATGTGAGGATTTTAACACCTAATCCCCATCCACATTCTGACTAAAATCCACGAGTTTGTGAGTTCTCCATCTGCGATGACGACTTCGAGCTCATTATAGGAGTGATGACGACTTTGAGCTGAGAAGTAGAAAATTATGTCAAATTGGGAATTGGGGATTTCGGGGAAGAAGATAAGCGTTATGGATATAAAAGTGAAATGTTGTGTATCGATTAACAGAGAAAATAAACTGGGTTTAACAGATTTAATTAATTCCTTTTTGAAAATTAACATCGGGGTTAAATTACATAGTCAACCGCAAGTGGAGGTTTTATTTGGCGGTCAATATAAAAGTTTGATGTTTTGTTTGAATGTTCAAAAGTTTGTGCTTTAATCTGACCGTTTTGGTAAGCTGACGGTTTGTTTGACTTTTTCTCATATATATATATATATATATATATATATATATATATATATATATATATATATATGTGCGATTATAAAATATCATGTGTCTAGTTTTAGCACAAGGTCTTAAAACTTATACATAGTATGCAGATGTATAAAAAATTATTTTCTTTAACCAAATAACGAATCACTATTTCAGAGATATAGTCTATTGGTGTATAAAATCAACTTTAACACGTAGAAGATTTTAATCTACAGTAACTCTACTTGAGTTGATAAAAAGGGACAATTAGACTAAAAAGATTAACAATGTCAAATAAATAAGGTTCAGTCAAACATGTACCTATTTTGAAATCTGACGACTGAAATATGACCAAAAAAAATACTTGTTTAGTGTTCTGAAACAATGTTATAATAGTACTCCCTTTTTAATCAAATAAGAAAACAAACTTACATTACGAGAACATAAAATAAGTAAAACCCACATGTATAGTATTTATAGAGTTAAATTTTGGTTACCTTTCATGCTAAATGAGTTTAAAAAGCGATGTAGTTTTTTTATATTAATAACATGGTCAGATTTGGAGAATAATTATAAGAAATAGTTGCAGAAGATTCGATCAACAAAAAAAAGACAAAAGTTGATTTTCAAGGTAGTTAGTTACTTACAAGATCACTTGGCGTTAAGAAGAAAAAGTTTGGTGTGCGACAGAATTGAGTTCTTTAGGTTTTTTCACGATTAGAGAAAGATCGATTAAAATTTTAGAACAATATTTGTAGTGTAGAACTATATTTTATAGTTTTATCTTTATAGTTAATTGTAAATACAAAGCTGGTATATTTTGGTATAGAGAGAAATGTACATAAAATGTAACTAAGCTCACTTTATTCAATAACAGAAAATCTTTTCCAAATCTTCTTTTTCTCTCGGGAAATATGCTTTTCTTTTCTTCATCTATTCCATTGCTTCTTCACCATTTCTATTCAAATTCTTTTCTTCTTCCCTATAATATGGTACCAGAGCAGAGTTACCTCTAGATGATTACTTGATCGCTTGATTTTTATCTCTTTTCTATGTTAGATTCAAACAGTCATGGTGATAACTTCTACTCGTCATAGTGCTCGTCGTACAACTCAAAATCCTCGTGTTGAAATCTCATCTTCAACTTCCACAGCTCAGATTGTTGCTTCTAAGATGATGAATCTAGATAGCACTCATTCCACTCTATTTCTTCACAGTGCAGATCATCCAGGTATGTTGATTGTATTTGTTCAACTAGATGGTACAAACTACAATCAATGGAGCTCTGCTATGAAGATAGCACTTGATGCAAAGAATAAGATCTCATTCATCGACAGATCTTTACCTATATAGAAAAAGGTAATCCTATTTCTCGGATCTGGTCACGTTGCAATAGCATGGTGAATTCTTGGTTAATGAACTTGGTTTCTAAGCTAATCTATGGTAGTATTTTTTTCTTTTAATGATGCTGCTGAGATCTGGGAAGATTTACATAAATCGATTTCATATGACAAACTTACCTCGCACATTCCAACTCATTCAACAAATCCAAGATCTTCGTCAAGGATATATGGATCTTGCAGGGTATTATACTCAACTTAAAACTCTATGAAAGCTGAGCCTATTGAATCATGTACTTGATGTAGTACTTTTAACTGTGATGGTCAACATTCTGTGAAAGCTAAACTTGAAAGAAGCAGATCATTAAATTTCTTGTTGGTTTAAATGAGAAATACTCAATAATAAGAGGATAAATTATCATGAAGAAGCTTCTTCTATGCTTAGTTGAAATATACAATATGTTGGGCCAACATGACAGTCAGAGATAGATAGTTTAACAATGTGATTACTCCTGCTATTTTTTCATGTTGCTGCTGAAATGTCACAGTTAAATATGTTGAATTCAATTCAAAAATCTGCTCAGCCTGGTGTTCAGGTACTTTTCAAAAGGCAAAACCTGTATGTTCACACTATGGTGAGATTGGACATGTTGTTTACAAGTGCTACAAACTTCATGGTTACCCTCTTGGATGGAAAAAAAGGCAAATCTCGGCCTGGAAAAACAGGTTCTAGTACTGCTACTCAAGTTTCAGTGACAGAAAGCAATGTTGTTCAAGGAGGATTGGAAAATCTTGTAGGGAACTTGAACAAGGACTAGATTCAAAGCTTTATTGCCTTCTTCAGTGCTCGACACTCAACCAATAGGATATGCACAATTTAGTCATCCATCCACAGAGAATACAGGAACATCGGGTATATCATTTTCTAAATCCACATTCGGTTTAATAGGAATATTAGGTGTTACAAAGTGTGTAGCTAATAAGAGAACCTGGATTATGATTCTGGAGCGACACATTATGTGTCATACATTAAAGACTCGTTCATTGATCTTGATACATCAGTACAACATAAAGTGAATCTCCCTGATGGAACAAGGATCTATGTTAGTGGTGTTGTCAATGTTAAGATTAATGATGAGATAATGATGAAAGATGTCATGTATATACCCGAATCCAAGATAAATCTGTTAAACATAAGTTCTTTGACAACGAATCTTAGATCTAGAGTTATATTTGATCATGATTGTTGCCTAATACAGGATCTTACCAAGGGGTTTGTGATTGAAAGAGGTAGGAGGCTTGGACATTTGTACACGCTGGATGTTGAAGATGTAGTTTCAGGAGCTTTTGTTTCTCCCTCTTTTGTTGCAAACTCTGTTGTTGATGCAAGTGTTTGGCATCGCAGACTTGGTCATACTTCTATTACTCAATTACACTTACTTATAGATGTTCTTGAGATTTCAAAACATAAGAATAAAGGCATAATACATTGTGTTATATTTCAATGAGCTAAGGAGAAGAAATTGTATTTTCCTACTAGACAAAATTTAAGTGATCATGTGTTTGGTTTGCTTCACGTAGATATATGGGGCTTTTTCTGAATCAACACAAGAGGGTCATAGATATTTTTTAACAATCGTTGATGACCATACAAGAGTAACATGGGTGTATATTCTTAACTTAAAAAGTGATGTGCTTCAACTTTTCCAGATTTTATGAGAATGATTGAGAACCAATTCAACAGAAATATAAAGGGAATAAGGTCTGATAATGCACATGAGTTCAAGTTTATTCATTTTACAAGGACAGAGGTATAAATCTTACCATTCATGTCCGGAGACTCCCAACAAAAACTCAGTTGTTGAGAGAAAACATCAACGGATTTTGAATGTTGCAAGAGCTCTTCTCTTTCAGTCATAGTTGCCACTTTCTCTATGGGGAGATTGTGTGCTTACTGCGGTTTTCTTGATAAACTGAACTCCCTCAGTTGTAATCTCTAACAAGTCACATTATGAAATGCTCGTAAAAAAGGTATTTGAATACACTTATTTGAAGACCTTCGGCTGCTTATGTAATGCTAGCACTTCACCTGAAAGTCGACATAAATTCCAAGATTGATCATGTGTGTGTGTTTCTTGGTTACCATGAAGGATATAAGGGGTACAAGATCCTTGATCTTGAAAGTACCACTACTTTTATATCTCGAAGTGTAGTGTTCTATGAATATTTATTTCCATTCCAGAAAACTGCAACTTCACCTGCAGAATTTTTAGAGTTCTTTCCACATGGTCATGCTCAGAGTGACGCAGCTACAACAAGTTATGAACCAGATAACATTCGTACATCAAATAGAACTCATGGGCCTCCTTCCTATCTACAAGATTACGATTGTGATACATCTTCAATAGTTCATCATATCTCTGATGTGTTATCTTATTCAGCATTGTCAGATCCTAGTCTGATTTTTGTCAATGCTATTAAAAATTTCCAATACCTCATAGTTATGCAAAAGGTAAGGAACTTCAAGAGTGGTGTGATACTATGGATGTTAAAATCGCAGCTCTTGAAGATAATAGAACTTGGTTAGTATGTTCTTTATATGAGGGAAATGAGCTGCTGGTTGCAAATGGGTATATAAAGTCAAGCTTAATGCAGATGGGACATTAGAGAGATACAAAGCACTATTAGTGCCCAAAGAGTATACACACAAAGAAGGACTAGACTATGTGAAGACTTTTTCACATGTTGCCAAGATTGCCATAATCAAATTACTACTGCATTTGCATCATCTAAGGGTTGGGGACTCACGCAATTGGATATCTCCAATGCTTTCTTGATTGGGGATTTAAAGGAAGAAATCTACATGGAATTGCCACCGGGGTTCTCCAAAACAAGGGGAATGTAGGAGACCATACTCTCTTCATTAAGAATGCAGAAGATGTGTATATGGCTATTTTGGTTTATATCGACGATATTATTATTGCAAGCAATTGAGTTGTTGAAAGAAGTATTGAAAACTTCCTTCAAACTTCGTGACCTTGGTAAGCTACACTATTTTATTGGGGTTGAAGTGGCCAGATATGATACATGTATTACCTTGTGTCAAAGAAAATACATCTTGAAGTTATTAGATGAAAGAGGTCCAATTGGATGCAAAGCTGCCTTAGTTCCAATTGTGAAAAAAGGTGACTTACTTCCTGATGTTGAGCATTATCGGCGACTTGTTTGGAAGCTAATGTACTTGATATTTACACGTCCTAACATCATTTACACAGTACACAAACTGTGTCAATTCAGAGTTGCACCTCGAGTCCCTCATTTATATGCGGTTTACAAGATAGTTCATTACTTGAAAGGTATAATGGGTCAAGGATTATTTTATTCTGCAACATCAAACTTGAAACTTGGGGTTAATGTTCTAATTCTCGCAAATCCATATCTAGATATTGCATGTTTGTTGTCTCATCACTTGTATCTTGGAAGTCGAATATAGATCGATATCCCTTGCATCTCGTGAGATGATTTGGTTGAAGTATCTCCTTGAAGATATATGGGTAGACGTTTCTGATGTTGTAGTTCTATATTGTGGTAACATAGCTGCAATTCACATTTCTAACAATGCTATGTTTCATGAAAGAACAAAGTATATAGAGCGAGATTGTCACTACCTTTGAGAGCAGATTGTGTCATGGTTGATCAGAACACTTCATGTGACTTCCGCGAATCAATGGGTTGATATCCTAACAAAGCCACTCTTTCCTTCACAATTCAAGAAATTATTGTGCAAGATGGACATTATCAACATATATGCTCTATCTTGAAGGGAAATAATAGATGTAAAATTGTATTTTATTGTTTTATCTTTATAGCTAATTATAAATACAAACCCCGTTTATTCCGATATAAAGAGAAATGCACATAAAACGTGACTAAGCTCACTTTATTCAATAAATGTGACTAAGCTCGATTAAAAAATTGATAACAACATTGAAGGATGAATCTTTATATAAAGGTAGGTTATGAGTTTAAAAAAAATCTGGAAATAAAAAAAAAATATTATTATTATCCAAAGTTTTAGAAGGATATTGTTAGTTACAAATTCTAGAAGGACAAAGTTTAAAAAACCCATGTAACACATATAAAAAGTTTACTTTTTTGTCAACACCAGATTATATTATATAAATCACAATGGTAAAATGTTACAGCAAAAAATCATAAGCATTTTCTCTTATACGTTGGGCTAGAGTATCAGCTTTATAATTTAGATAGTTAAGGATAATGGAAAGAGAGAGTTAAGGAAATAAAGAACTTAGCCTCAAAAACTTCTCCTTGTAGGGAAGAAAAGTCGGCCACTCCTCTGGACGATTTTTAACTTCAAAACCGGTCTCACAATCTGTTGATATCTCCACCTCCGTGATTTGTAGTTCTAGGAGAGATTTCATTCCCCCAAAGAACAGCTTCAACCTCGGCATGAAGGGTAGAAAGACTCTGGTGGACTCCTCGATCACCCCTATATTCTCCTCCCACTGAATCTGAAAAATAAAACCAACCTAAACTTGTTTGATGATCGGTAATCTTCTTGGAAGCGTCCACAAAACATTTGTAGTATGTGAAAATTTGATTAGATATGGATGGAAAAGCCAATGTAGACTTTGTGAAAGTGGTATGAACTTCTAAGGGAACACTAAAGTTGTTGAGTTCATTTCGCGCAGTAGAAAATTCCATATAGTCAGCTTCCACTTAAATAAAAAATGTTGCGGGAATATGTATATGTTTGAAAACCAGTGATCATTCTGCGCTTTCTAAATAAACCAAATAATCCTCTGGAACATGTTGGTGTCATCTTGATGAGGTAGTCGTTAAAACAAATAATCAAGAATGTACCAAATAGATTCACCAGGAAAAGCATCTGATGCATAAGGAATACACGAGAGTGCCCAAGTTTGAGTGCTAATGGGCATTCAAAAATGACGTGATTAATGGTCTCAATGTCTGCACCACAACAATTAAATTTAGTATTGCACTTTATTCCCCTCTGAGTAAGCTTCTACAAAACTGCAAAAACAACCCGATAAAACTTGTCAAATAAAATGTTGAATTTTATTTGGATAATTCAATTTCCAAATATTGTTGTGAAAGGCTTGGAATTTTAGACCAAACTTTCCAACTTCTAGCAATGAAAAAAGTTCTTCAATTTGATATCCAGATTTAACAGAATATTGTCTTGTATTTGTAAAATGTCAACCCAGTAATTTGGTCGATGTCTCCTAGGAATGGCGATTACCAAAATTAGTTGGACATTATTAGGTTCAAAGTACTGATGAACTAGAACTTCTTTTCAGGATCCTGAGCTATTATCAATGAATTGGTCAATAGTCAGATCATGAAACAAATTTAGAGACGAAATATATGCGGGTCTGGGAATAATATCATGTATCCACAGGTTTTGCCAAACCTTGATTGTTTTACCATCACCAATTTTCCTAATTATTAATTTAAATAATAAAGATCTAGTTGGGGATATGTTTCGCCACCCATAAGAATGAGAAGTTGTCATTTTCGCTGTTAAAGGACATTGGTCCTTGTAGTAGCGTCCTTTCATCACTTTCGTAAAAAGTGAATCTGAGAAATCAAGTAATCGCTAGATTTGTTTAGCCAGAAGAGCCAAGTTCAATTCCTCCACGGCTTTAAAATGTAACCCTCCTTCAGATTTGGTTTACACTGTTTTTTCCATTGTTTCCCGTGGATACCATAAGATTCTGAGCTTGACCACCAAAACTTTGCTATTCTAGAATTCAGCATAATTATGACCGACTTAGGAAAATGGTAACATGATATTACATAATTTGGGAGTGCTATAAGAACAAATTTAATTAAGACTTCCTTTCCAGCTTTCAATAGAAATTAGGAAGACCAACTATTTATCCGTTCTTGTAGTTTTTCGCGCACAAAAGAAAAAACCTTAGTTTTGGCGCCACTTATGTTTTCCAGGAGACCTAAATAAGAACTCATTCCTCCTATATTGGTAATCCCAAGAATCTATTGTATCTCCATTTTATGATCATCTGGGACAGCATGTGCAAATTGAATATACGATTTGTCAAAGTTGATTAGTTGACCAGATGTTAGTTCATACTCTTTTTGTATTTTTAAGGTCTGTGTAACTTCTTCCTTGAAATCTTTGTGGAAAAACAAGTTTTCGTTCGCAAAAAAATATGAGAAACAGTTAGACTAGCACGTGCAATTGATAAACCGTAATTAATTGGTGTTGCTCTGCTTGTCGCAATTTGAAAATAAGGATTTACGTACATAAGATAAATAGATAGGGTGACAAGGGATCTCCCGTCTTAATCCCCGATGAGCAATAATACAATATCCTAAAATGTCGTTTATAAGTACAAATTATTCTACACTAGCAATACATTGCATGATACATCGTATCCAACCGTCACTAGAGATTCCTCAATAAGGTATCAATGAAATTTCATTCTACTTTATCATATGGTTTGCTCATATCTGTTTTTATGGCCATGAATTGACCCTTCACAGCCTTATTTGTCTGTAATGTATGAAACTTCTCTTGAGCAATCAAGATATTATCTGAAACAAGTCGCTCCGCAACAAAAGCCAACTCGGTTTCATAAGTGAGTTTTGATATGACTCTCTTGAGTCTCAAGCACAAAACATTAGAGATTATTTTGTAGCCAACATTTCATAGACTAATTGGTCGGAATTTCGCCATCATTGTCTGTCTAGATATCTTTGGAATAAGACAAATATTTGTTTTATTCAGTCCATGTTCAAATGATCCTTGACGAAGGAAATCATTAAGCAATGAAACGAGATCCTCTTTAATGATATTCTATGAGTTCAGGAAAAAGAGGGTAGTCATACTATCTGGTCTTGGAGTTTTCCCGGGATTCATCATGAAGAAAGCTGATTTAACTTCATCTTCAGTAGACATTCTCATCAAAATTTGATTATCAGCATCTATTATTTTGGGCTCTATTTTATTTGATAAAATAGTACCACGGCGAGTTCGGAAAAATAGCTCGAGGCTTCTCCTAAAAGATCCTCTTCCTTGGTAATCCAATTGTCATCTCCAGTCATAAGACCTATTATTCTATTTCGAGTTCTTCGCTGTCGCGTTTGAGCACAAAAAAATCTAGTATTTTTATCATCTTCGTGAAGCCATTTATTTCGATTTTTTTTGTTTCCAATGGGGCTCTTCCTCAACATAAGACTTTTTAAAGTATAAAAGGTTTACTTTTAAAATTAGTTTTTAAAAGATTTAGTTTTAAAAGAGATACGTTCTTTTATCCCATTTTCTAAATTTCGCATATTCTTTTAGCTTTGGCGCCTGATTTCTTGCTAGAACTCGTCATAGAGAAGATGAAAACAGCGGAGGCTTATTAATTCCTAGAAGAGTTTTAAAATCTTTTTTACTTTTTAAAATCTTTTTTTCCAACTAATCGTGTTTAGTTTTTAAACGTCAGATAACATAACAGTATAAAACAAAGAAAGTGGTACATCACCGATCATAAATAAATTCTCTGGTCTGATGCCCTAGAAGATCTGCCTAATGATTCATCAATCATGGGATCACTGACAAGGAAAAATCCGTGAAGAAAGAACTCAACCGCTTAAACTCCTCCTGATACGGCAAGAAAGTTGGCCAGTCGTCCGGGTGATCCAAGATCTGTACCACCGTCTCGCAATCCATTGCGATCTCCACTTCCACAATGTGTAGAGCCAACAAAGATTTCATCTCCCATAACACTGCTTATGTCTCCGCGTGAGTAGCCGAAAGACTCCTTGAAATTCCTCTGACCCCCATACTTTCACCGCCCACTGAATCTGTGAAGCAATACCAACTCAATCCAGAATATGGGTCAGTAGTCTTCCCAGACGCATCCACGTAACACTTATAGCCTGTGAAATGCAAATTAGTTGTGGTGGGGAAAGCTAAATGAGACTTCCTACCAGAAGAACAACTCATGATAGGAACTCTACAATGCGAATTTCAAAAACGTGCCAGTGACCATTATGAGTGATTGGCGGCTGCGTTGCTCATAATTCTACGAGGATCCAAATCTCGATTAGAAAAACAAAAATAATTTATCGCTGTCCAAATATGTCATAATATCCAGGGGAAAATGGAGACAGTACCATTTCCCGACAAATTCCCAAATAAATAATCCAAATTATGGAAAACTACTTGGTGCACCCATACGATGACAAAGTTTTCAGTGGTGCCTCCATTAAACATTGATCCTTATAATATCGACCCCTAAACACTCTAGCCAGTAAATGATACGATCCCACAAAGGGATCAATCCCAATTTCGTCACTTGGAGGATATGGAGTTGGGATGCTCGACTTTGAGACGACAAACGAACTTAAAGACGAATTGTAACACACGCCTTCAGGGATCTTCACTCAGAGTTGAGATTAGATAGACTTTGCACCCCGGAAACTAAGAAGCTTCAAGGATCAAAGTATGTGGATCGAATGGTCTCACAGAAGTTGTGACAGACTTTTGATGTTCCCCACGAAATCTTTGGATATGACACACCAAAGAATCGAGTTTACTGTAGGATATTACACACCAACAGCTTGCTGGATATTACACACCAACAAAAGAGAAAAGACTGAATGATCTTTTTGATTAAAATGTGAATTGTTCTTCTGCTTGGAGGCAGCACAATACATATATAGGAGAGGGACGAAACCCTCGTGTTTCTCCAAATAAAATAAAAGGAAAAAACAGAAAGAATGGAAAAAGTCGAATAAGGAAAGTTTCCGAAAAATTCAATAAGGAAAATTATGTTCTTCTTCCTTTTTCTTGTTATGGCTGTGTGAAAGAGGTATAGCCACGAATTTGAGTTAACAATGGGCTATGGTGATGTGAATCATTTGCCTCATTAAAAAACTTACCAAGAAAACCCATTGGGATAAAACTTGGACAAGGGAAAAAGAGTACAGATGAGACACATACCCATCGTTAAACTCATTGTACTTGAACTGAAACCAGAATGGTTTGATTAGCCTTGTCTTCAACATTGTGAAGTAGCACCACTTGTGTCCAGAAGGTGTCAAGCAATCCTCCTAGTGCTTTGTTGAATGCATTAGCTCGAGAACGGTTCATGGGACCAGCTGATATGTGTAGAGCTTCCTCTGCTGCAAGCTCATCTTCTGGTTCCACTTCCTTGCTGTTTTCCATGCTCATATCAGTAAAGAATCAGAAAAATCTATAAGATGCCAGAGTTGTTTAGCCAACATAGCCGTGTTAAAATCCTCTAAATTCATGAAGCCAAGGCATCCGACCAGCTTTGGTTTACATAACTCACCCCATTTGCGCCAATGGATCCCACCAGAGGAACCCGAAGATGCCCACCAAAAGTTAACTATTGCTGAGGTTAAACTTTGAACGAAACCCCTAGATAGTCTGTAATAGGACATTACACAGGTTGGTAATGGTGTTAGGACTGACTTAATGAAAACCTCTTTGCCTGCTTTTGATAGGAATCAGGAAGACCAGTTACCAATCCGAGCTTGCAACTTATCTCTCACAAAAGCAAAAATTATCGTCTTTGCTCCCCCTAAATTTTCCGGAATGCCTAAGTACATACCCATTCCACCTAGCTTATTGATACCCATAATTTGTTGAATCTCCAATTTTGCAGATTCAGAGATCGACTTTCCAAATTGTATGGATGATTTCTCAAAATTTATTTGTTGACCCGAAACCTTCTCATACTCTTGTAGAATAAGGAAAATTTGTCTGGCCTCCTCGGCTGTAGCCTTACAAAAAAATAAGCTATCATGTGCAAATAACAAATGAGACACTGCATGACTCGACCTTGCAATCGATAGCCGTGTAATTCGCTTGTTACTCTCAGCCATAACTAATTTCCTCACTGAACCACTCTGTAGAAAGAATAAAAATATATGGTGACAACCCCCTCTCCGGAACGATACAACCCCCAGGTACACCATTTACAATTACTGAATATTCCACCGTTGTTACACAAAACATGATACATTGTACCTATTTCTCAAAAAAACCCATCTTGCAAAACAGAGCAACTACATAATTCCATTCAATCATATCATAGGCTTTGCTCATATCCATTTTGATGTCCATAAACTTACTCTTAACTGCCTCATTTGTACGCAAGGCGTGAAACATCTCCTGGGCTATCAATATATTATCAGATATTAGCGTGCCAGGTATAAAAGCAGGCTGTGTCTCCGAAACCAACTTAGGTAATAAGTGTTTTAGTCAAACACATAAATTTGGAGATCAACTTATAATCAATATTACATAAACTAATTGGTCGAAATTCCGACATTTTAGTTGGACGGGATAGTTTAGGTATAAGAAAAAATATTTGTTTTGTTCAAACTCCTCTCAAAACATCCATGAACAAAGAAGTTATTAACTAAGGACAATAAATCTGCTTTAATAATATCCCATGAGAACTGATAAAATAACGCAGTCATACCATCTGGACCTGGGGTGTTCCCAGGATACATCATGAACAAAGCTGTCTTTACTTCATTCTCAGTGGCCAACCGCATCAACAATTGATTGTCTATACTCGTTAATTTTGTGTCTATTACATCAAAATTTGGCACAGTGCCCCCATGACTATCAAATAACTCCGAAAAGTATCGGGAAGCCTCCACAAATAAATCCTCTTCCTTGGTTACATATATATTTTGGTAATTTAGGAGACCCACAATCTTGTTCCTTGATCTACGTTGTTGTGTCTGAGCATGGAAGAATTTTGTATTTTCATCCCCCTCCTGAAGCCATTTATTCCTACTTTTTGGCTTCCAGTATGATTCTTCCTCCACATAGGCCTATTTTAAATTAACCGTGGCCTCTAAGATTCTAGCTGGATCATCGAGAACTGAGTTTTTACATTCTTCCAAAATCCTCTTAAGTGCATCTAGCTTCTGACGCCTGGAAGGAATATTTTTACTCGTCCAATGTGAAATCTCTCTACGACAGGAACTTATTTTCCTTGTGAAAGAGACCGAACGTCTTGCGCATAATCCTGTCCAACTTTTTTTTATTATATCTTTAAAACCCTCCTTGTCAATCCATCTTTTATCAAAAGTAAATTGTTTTCGGGGTTGAACTACCTGGTCTTTAAACCGTCTTAGAATAGGACGATGATCCGACCCAATCATCTCCAAATATTCCACCTCGGATAAAGGAAATAAGTCATGCCATTCCACATTCCCGAACGCTTTGTCAAGAACACACCTTATAACACCATTATTGCGAACACCCCGCCATGACCAGATGTTCGCAAGTTTCGGAAAATCAACTAGACCACAATCTCTAATCATCTGATTAAACCTTTGGAAAGACGAAGCATTGCGTAAGGAGCCACCTTGTTTTTCGTGGTTCCCTGACAATTCATTAAAATCACCCATAATCAACCACGGCTTAGTCCTCATAATCCCCATCCTAGTTAACCGTTCCCACACATAATCTCGGCTATTTTAAACCGGTTCACCATATAAAAAAAGTGATGAAAGTTTCATTTCCATCAAAATCCACTGAAATATCAATCATATTTTTATCCTTGTAATTGATAACCACATTATGATGATCCGAATAAACTAATGCTAAACCACCACTTAATCCAATAGGTTCAACCGTTTATACAAATGTAAAACCCAAATGTAATTTAATTTTTTCTAAAAGGATATAATATTTTTTGTTTCTGACAGAAATAAGAAATGTGGTCGAAATTTCATCCAAATATCTCTAAGATAATTCATTGTAACTTTATTTTCAATTCCCTGACAATTCCAACAAAATGACTTAAAAACATTAAAGTAATTGTCGTGAGTAGAGCTTTCATGTTGCTCAATAAACCATCTCGACTTCTCCGTAAAGATCCAATGTTTGTTATAAGATATCAAACGTACTGGTTTAAAATCACTTTTAGTTTTTAGAATTGTTTTTAGTTTCTAAAAACTGTTTTTGAAATCAAAATTCTATCTCTATATATAATAAAATCATGGGATTCAAATCTCAAACCGTAGGAGAACTACGGCTATGAATCGAATTTTTTCGATTCAATGGTTACTTGTTAAATAAATACATATATATAATAAAATAGTAGACTTAACAAATTCATATCTCTTATAATATAAGAAAATAATTTTTCATCTCTTGATAAGATTCAATAAAATTCTTTAACTAATTATTATC